>MDKI01161253.1:0-20940 GCA_005239505.1 Nicotiana paniculata | reverse complement strand
ATCGATTAATTAGCAACCATGAGTGAATTATATGAAAGGGAGAGTTAATTAAAATGCAATATGTATGGTGAATTGATCACAACCCTGGAATATTTGTCTCTATTGAATACAAAACAATATTCTCGTTACTTGATAATTAGTTCATATAATCATAGAATAAATTAGTTATATTCTTGGATTTTTTTTTGGCGCGATTAAATAGCAATTAGAGTGATTTAGTAAGTAGTTTACGCAAGTCCCTGTGGGTTCGACATTCGATTTAACATTATATTACTTGCTACGACCACGTATACTTGCGTGTGCGGTTAGGGAATAACATTTGCATCACATATTCAGGAAGAAGGATCTAAATTTGCACCAGCTTAGGTGGTTGGAGTTGCTAAAGGACTATGATATCACCATATTATACCACCCGGGGAAGGACAATGTGGTGTCCGACGCCTTGAGTCGCCGAGTAGAGAATTTTTGGGAGTTTGGCATACTTTCATACAGTTGAGAGGACTCTAGCCTTAGATGTCTAGTCCTTAGCCAGTCAGTTCGTGAGATTGGATCTTTCTGAGCCTTGCCGGGTATTATCTTGTGTGGTTGCTCGATCTTCCCTTCATGACCGTATCAGAGAGCGCCAATATGACGATCCCCACCTTTTGGTTCTTAAGGATAGAGTCTGGTGGGGTGATGCCAGATATGTGACTATAGGAGATGACGGGGTGATGAGGATGCAGGGTTGTATCTGTGTGCCCAACGTGGATGGGCTTTGGGAGTTAATTCTTGAGGAGGCCCATAGTTCGCAGTATTCCATCCATTCGGGTACCACGAAGATGTACCAGTATCTGAGACAACACTATTGGTGGCGAAAAATGAAGAAAGATATAGTGGAGTTTGTAGCCAAGTGCCTCAACTGTCAGCAAGTCAAAGGTGAGCATCATAGACTAGGAGGGTTACTTCAGCATATTGAGCTTCCAGAGTGGAAGTGGGGGAGGATCACCATGGACTTTGTGGTTGGACTTCCTCGGAATCTGAGGAAGCATGATTTTATTTAGGTGATTGTGGATCGGCTGACCAAATCAGCCCATTTCCTTCCAGTATTGACTACATATTCATCAGAGAGGTTGGCTGAGATTTATATCAGAGAGGTTGTTCGCCTCCACGGTATTCCAGTATCTATCATTGCAGACAGAGGTACACAGTTCACTTCACGGTTCTGGAGAGCCGTTCAGCAGGATTTTGGCACCAGGGTAGAGTTGAGTACAACTTTTGGCCCTCGAACGGACGGGCAATCCGAGCGCACGATTTAGATTCTCGAGGATATGCTCCGTGCATGTGTGATAGATTTTAGAGGGTCATGGGATCGATACTTGCCTCTTGCAGAGTTTTCTGATGACAACTGCTACCAATCCAGTATTCAGATGGCGTCGTATGAGGTTTTGTATGGTAGGCGGTGCAGGTCTCTCGTGGGATAGTTTGAGCCGGGCGAGGCCCAATTGTTGGGTAAAGACTTGGTTCAGGATACCCTAGACAAGGTGAATGTGATTCAGGAGAGACTTCGCACAGCTCAGTCCGGGCAGAAGATCTATGCGGACCGGAAGGTTCGTGACTTGGCATTTACGGCTGGTGATCGGGTGTTTCTTCGGGTATCGCCTATGAAGAGCGTCATCAGGTTCGGGAAGAAAGGAAAGTTGTGTCCGAGATTTATTGGCCCTTTTGAGGTGTTGCGACGTGTTGGGTAGGTTGCTTATGAGCTAGCTCTGCCTCCCAACCTAGCAGCGGTTCATCCGGTGTTCCACGTCTCCATGCTACGGAAGTATCACGGTGACCTGACCCATGTCTTGGATTTCAGATCAGTCCAATTGGACAAGGATCTATCATATGTTGAGGAGCATGTGGCTATATTGGATAGACAGGTCAGAAAGCTCAGGTCAAAGGATATTGCGTCAGGAAAGGTTCAATGGAGGGGTCAGCCAGTCGAGGAGGCGACTTGGGAGATCGAGCAGGATATGCGGAGTTAGTACCCTCAGTTTTTCCTAGCTCCAGGTGTGTTTCTATTATCGTTCGAGGACGAACGATTTTCTTAAGAGGGGGAGGACATAACGACCCGGTCGGTTGTTTTAAGAATTAGCGCCCCGATCCCCTATTTACCGTTTCTCCCATATCTATTTATGTTATTGGAACTTGTCGGAGTGTTTAGTGATGAAATCTGGGGTGATTTTGGACAATAGTTCATAAATGTGGAATTTAGCTTTAGAAATCTGGTCGTAGCTAGAGCTGTGTGAAGACAGATACGGAATGGAATTCCGTCAACTCCGTTAGCTCTGTTGGGTGATTTCGAAGTTAGGAGCGTGTTCGGAATGAGTATTCGAGGTCGGTTGTGGATTTAGGCCTGAATTGACAAAAGTTAGAATTTCGGCGATTTCGGCCGATAGATGAGATTTGATATCGGACTTGGAATGGATTCCGAAAGA
Organism: Nicotiana paniculata; assembly: GCA_005239505.1. Lineage (NCBI taxonomy): Eukaryota > Viridiplantae > Streptophyta > Magnoliopsida > Solanales > Solanaceae > Nicotiana > Nicotiana paniculata. The sequence goes on along the minus strand of MDKI01161253.1, from coordinate 18,481 downwards.
GAAAGTAGGTCCGTAATGTCGTTTATGACCTGTGAGAAAAATTTGAGGTCTATCGGGTGAGTTTAGACGTGTTTCGGCGTCGGATGTGAATTCTAAAAATTTCCTAAGTTCTTAGGCATGAATCCATGCATAATTAATGATTTTGATGTTATGAGATGTGTTTTTAAGGCTCGACCAAGTTTGAACAAGGTACTAGGGTCAGTTTGTAGGTTTGGTTGAGGTCCTGGGGGCCTCGAGGTTGTTTCGGATGCTCAACGGGTGAGTCTGAGGAGTTGAGAAACAACTGAATAATTCTGGTTCTGGTGTCTCGCACCTGCGATGGTATTTCCGCAGGTGCGGACACACTGGTGCGGAGGGGTGCGACAGGTGCGAGCCCTGGCCATTTAATGAACTTTCGCACCTGCGATTGGGTTTCCGCAGGTGCGGCACTACAGGTGCGATCCCAGTGTCGCATGTGCGAAATGTCGGGGTAGTTTATACCAATAATCCGAGGGTTTGAATTTCATAATTCCAAAATCGATTGTGAGCTCGGAACTTTGCGATTTTCAGTGGGATTTGAAGAGGAGAATCATAGGTAACGTTTTCTAACCTTAATCCCTTTATATATCGGTAACCTCTATTATTTTCCTCAATCTAATCAATGAAATTGGATGAAAAACCATGGAATCCCAAGTAGAAATATGCGGATTTAGGGAGATTTAGACGTCAGATTTTGTTGATTCTTGTTCAAGTGGGTTCACGAGCGAATGGGTGTTCGGGAAATATAAATTTTACCCAATTCCAAGATGTGGGACCGGGGGACTTTTTGGGCAAATTTCCTAATTTCGCGTATTAGCTTATAAATAATTACTTATTTTGTTCCATTGAAGTGATATTTACACCATGCAATCGATTTGAATAGATTTGGGCCACCCGAAGTCACATATTCGTGGCAAGAGCTTGGTATTGAGTTGATTAGCGCAGTTCAGGTAAGTGGCATGCCTAATTCTGTGTTAGGGACTCTCCCTTAGGTGTTTTTATACTGATTTTGTTACGTGGATGCCGTGTACGTGAGGTGACGAGTGCGTACATGGGTCATTGTTGCTAAAATCCTATGTTTACTCCTATGAAATCGCTCAGTTTCATTCATATATTACTATGCCTATCTTAATTCAGTAGATAGCTTAAGAGTAAGCATGCCTACCTGTTCTGACTTGATTTCCTCTTATTTGCTACTAGTTACATCATGCTTAGGTTGGCACCAGGGTAGAGTTGAGTACAACTTTTCGCCCTCGAACGGACGGGCAATCCGAGCGCACGATTTAGATTCTCGAGGATATGCTCCGTGCCTGTGTGATGGATTTTAGAGGGTCATGGGATCGATACTTGCCTCTTGCAGAGTTTTCTGATGACAACAGCTACCAATCCAGTATTCAGATGGCGTCGTATGAGGTTTTGTATGGTAGGCGGTGCAGGTCTCTCGTGGGATGGTTTGAGCCGGGCGAGGCCCGATTGTTGGGTACAGACTTGGTTCAGGATGCCCTGGACAAGGTGAAGGTGATTCAGGAGAGACTTCGCACAGCTCAGTCCGGGCAGAAGATCTATGCGGACCGGAAGGTTCGTGACTTGGCATTTACGGCTGGTGATCGGGTGTTTCTTCGGGTATCGCCTATGAAGGGCGTCATCGGGTTCGGGAAGAAAGGAAAGTTGTGTCCGAGATTTATTGGCCCTTTTGAGGTGTTGCGACGTGTTGGGGAGGTTGCTTATGAGCTAGCCCTGCCTCCCAACCTAGTAGGGGTTCATCCGGTGTTCCACGTCTCCATGCTACGGAAGTATCACGGTGACCCGACCCATGTCTTGGATTTCAGCTCAGTCCAATTGGATAAGGATCTATCATATGTTGAGGAGCATGTGGCTATATTGGATAGACAGGTCAGAAAGCTCAGGTCAAAGGATATTGCGTCAGGAAAGGTTCAATGGAGGGGTCAGCCAGTCGAGGAGGCGACTTGGGAGATCGAGCAGGATATGCGGAGTTAGTACCCTCAGTTTTTCCCAGCTCCAGGTATGTTTCTATGATCGTTCGAGGACGAACGATTTTCTTAAGAGGGGGAGGACATAACGACCCGGTCGGTTGTTTTAAGAATTAGCGCCCCGATCCCCTATTTACCGTTTCTCCCATATCTATTTATGTTATTGGAACTTGTCGGAGTGTTGAGTGATGAAATCTGGGGTGATTTTGGACAATAGTTCATAAATGTGGAATTTAGCTTTAGAAATCTGGCCGTAGCTAGAGGTGTGTGAACACAGATACAAAATGGAATTCCGTCAACTCCGTTAGCTCTGTTGGGTGATTTCGAAGTTAGGAGCGTGTTCGGAATGAGTATTCGAGGTCGGTTGTGGATTTAGGCCTGAATTGGCGAAAGTTAGAATTTCGGCGATTTCGGCCGATAGATGAGATTTTGATATCTGACTTGGAATGGATTCCGAAAGCGAAAGTAGGTCCGTAATGTCATTTATGACCTGTGAGAAAAATTTGAGGTCTATCGGGTGAGTTTAGACGTGTTTCGGCGTCGGATGTGAATTCTAAAATTTTCCTAAGTTCTTAGGCTTGAATCCATGCATAATTAATGATTTTGATGTTATGAGATGTGTTTTTAAGGCTCGACCAAGTTTGAACAAGGTACTATGGTCAGTTTGTAGGTTTGGTTGAGGTCCTGGGGGCCTCGAGGTTGTTTCGGATGCTCAGCGGGTGAGTCTGAGGAGTTGAGAAACAACTGAACAATTCTGGTTCTGGTGTCTCGCACCTGCGATGGTATTTCCGCAGGTGCGGACACACAGGTGCAGAGGGGTGCCACAGGTGCGAGCCCTGGCCACTTAATGAACTTTCGCACCTGCGATTGGGTTTCCGCAGGTGCGGCACTACAGGTGCGATCCCAGTGTCGCATGTGCGAAATGTCGGGGTAGTTTATACCAATAATCCGAGGGTTTGAATTTCATAATTCCAAAATCGATTGTGAGCTCGGAACTTTGCGATTTTCAGTGGGATTTGAAGAGGAGAATCATAGGTAACGTTTTCTAACCTTAATCCCTTTATATATCGGTAACCTCTATTATTTTCCTCAATCTAATCAATGAAATTGGATGAAAAACCATGGAATCCCAAGTAGAAATATGCGGATTTAGGGAGATTTAGACGTAAGATTTTGTTGATTCTTGTTCAAGTGGGTTCACGAGCGAATGGGTGTTCGGGAAATATAAATTTTACCCAATTCCGAGATGTGGGACCGGGGGACTTTTTGGGTAAATATCCTAATTTCGCGTATTAGCTTATAAATAATTAGCTATTTTGTTCCCTTGATGTGATATTTACACCATGCAATCAATTTAAATAGATTTGGGCCACCCGAAGTCACATATTCGTGGCAAGAGCTTGGTATTGAGTTGATTAGCGCAGTTCAGGTAAGTGGCATGCCTAATTCTGTGTTGGGGACTTTCCGTTACGCGTTTTTATACTGATTTTGTTACGTGGATGCCTTGTACGTGAGGTGACGAGTGCGTACATGGGTCATTGTTGCTAAAATCCTATGTTTACTCCTATGAAATCGCTCATTTTCATTCATATATTATTATGCCTATCTTAATTCAGTAGATAGCTTAAGAGTAGGCATGCCTACCTGTTCTGACTTGATTTCCTCTTATTTGCTACTAGTTACATCATGCTTAGGTTGGCACCAGGGTAGAGTTGAGTACAAATTTTCTCCCTCGAACGGACGGGCAATCCGAGCGCACGATTTAGATTCTCGAGGATATGCTCCGTGCCTGTGTGATGGATTTAAGAGGGTCATGGGATCGATACTTGCCTCTTGCAGAGTTTTTCTGATGACAACAACTACCAATCCAGTATTCAGATGGCGTCGTATGAGGTTTTGTATGGTAGGCGGAGCAGGTCTCTCGTGGGATGGTTTGAGCCGGGCGAGGCCCGATTGTTGGGTACAGACTTGGTTCAGGATGCCCTGGAAAAGGTGAAGGTGATTCAGGAGAGACTTCGCATAGCTCAGTCCGGGCAGAAGATCTATGCCGACCGGAAGGTTCGTGACTTGGCATTTACGGCTGGTGATCGGGTGTTTCTTCGGGTATCGCCTATGAAGGGTGTCATCAGGTTCGGGAAGAAAGGAAAGTTGTGTCCGAGATTTATTGGCCCTTTTAAGGTGTTGCGACGTGTTGGGGAGGTTTCTTATGAGCTAGCCCTGCCTCCCAACCTAGCAGGGGTTCATCCGGTGTTCCACGTCTCCATGCTTTGGAAGTATCACGGTGACCCGACTCATGCCTTGGATTTCAGCTCAGTCCAATTGGACAAGGATCTATCATATGTTGTAGAGCATGTGGCTATATTGGATAGACAGGTTAGAAAGCTCAGGTCAAAGGGTATTGCGTCAGGAAAGGTTCAATGGAGGGGTCAGCAAGCCTAGAAGGCGACTTGGGAGACCGAGCAGGATATACGGAGTTGGTACCCTCAGTTTTTCCCAGCTCCAGGTATGTTTCTATGATCGTTCGAGGACGAACGATTTTCTTAAGAGGGGGAGGACATAACGACCCGGTCGGTTGTTTTAAGAATTAGCGCCCCGATCCCCTATTTACCGTTTCTCCCATATCTATTTATGTTATTAGAACTTGTCGGAGTGTTGAGTGATGAAATCCGGGGTGATTTTGGACACATAATCCATAAATGTGGAATTTAGCTTTAGAAATCTGGCCATAGCTAGAGCTGTGTGAAGATAGATACGGAATGGACATCCGTCGACTCCGTTATCTCTGTTGTGTGATTTCGGAGTTAGGAGCGTGTTCAGAATGAGTATTCGAGGTCGGTTGTGGATTTAGGCCTGAACTGGCGAAAGTTAGAATTTCGGCGATTTCGGCCGATAGATGATATTTTGATATCGGACTTGGAATGGATTCCGAAAGCGACAGTAGGTCCGTAATGTCGTTTATGATCTGTGAGCAAAATTTGAGGTCTATCGGGTGAGTTTAGACGTGTTTCGGCGTCGGATGTGAATTCTAAAAATTTCCTAAGTTCTTAGGCTTGAATCTATGCATAATTAATGATTTTGATGTTATGAGATGTGTTTTTAAGGCTCGACCAAGTTTGAACAAGGTACTAGGGTCAGTTTGTAGGTTTGGTTGAGGTCCTGGGGGCCTCGAGGTTGTTTCGGATGCCCAGCGGGTGAGTCTGAGGAGTTGAGAAACAGCTAAACAATTCTGGTTCTAGTGTCTCGCACCTGCGATGGTATTTCCGCAGGTGTGGACACACAGGTGCGGAGGGGTGCCACAGGTGCGAGCCCTGGCCACTTAATGAACTTTCGCACCTGCGATTGGGTTTCCGCAGGTGCGGCACTACAGGTGCGATCCCAGTGTCGCATGTGCGAAATGTCGGGGTAGTTTATACCAAAAATCCGAGGGTTTGAGTTTCATAATTCCAAAATCGATTGTGAGCTCGGAACTTTGCGATTTTCAGTGGGATTTGAAGAGGAGAATCATAGGTAGCGTTTTCTAACCTTAATCCCTTTATATATCGGTAATCTCTATTATTTTCCCCAATCTAATCAATGAAATTGGATGAAAACCGATGGAATCCCAAGTAGAAATATGAGGATTTAGGGAGATTTAGACGTCAGATTTTGTTGATTCTTGTTCAAGTGGGTTCACGAGCGAATGGGTGTTCGGGAAATATAAATTTTACCCAATTCCGAGATGTGGGATCGGGGGACTTTTTGGGCAAATTTCCTAATTTCGCGTATTAGCTTATAAATAATTAGCTATTTTGTTCCCTTGAAGTGATATTTACACCATGCAATCGATTTGAATAGATTTGGGCCACCCGAAGTCAGATATTCGTGGCAAGAGCTTGGTATTGAGTTGATTAGCGCAGTTCAGGTAAGTGGCACGCCTAATTCTGTGTTGGGGACTTTCCCTTAGGCGTTTTTATACTGATTTTGTTACGTGGATGCCGTGTACGTGAGGTGACGAGTGCGTACATGGGTCATTGTTGCTAAAATCCTATGTTTACTCCTATGAAATCGCTCATTTTCATTCATATATTACTATTCCTATCTTAATTGAGTAGATAGCTTAAGAGTAAGCATGTCTACCTGTTCTGACTTGTTTTCCTCTTATTTTCTACTAGTCACATCATGCTTAGGTTGTTTTACTCTATTCTTGCCTGTTCTTTTTTTTTTCTGGACTGATTATTTAAGCCATAGTTGACTTACTTCTGTTTTGCATATTTAAATTGGGACTACAGACCGAGATCCGGGAGCTTTCCCCCTGTACTGCATTTCATATTTAAAATTGGGACTACGGACTGAGATCCGGGAGATTTCCCCTGTACTGCATTTCATATTTGAATTGGGACTACGGGCCGAGATCCGGGAGATTTTCCCCCTGTATTGAAATGCATATTTAAATTGGGACTACGGACAGATAACCGGGAGCTTTCCCCCCGTACTGCATAGCATATTTAAATTCGGACCACAGACTGAGATCTGGGAGCTTTCCCCGTGTACTGCATTGCACATTTATTGTTGAGATATATGTTGTGCTGAGCCAAGGGCTCTCTTTCTGTTATTAAATCTTACCGTTTTCGTTAAATCATGCTTATCATTGCTTAGCTATGTTTCACTGTTTTAATTTATATATATTGACTTGGTTTACAAACTCAGTAAGGCCTCAACCTGACCTCGTCACTACTTGACTGGGGTTAGGCTTGGCACTTACGGAGTACCAAATGTGGAGTACTCACGCTCTTTCCGACGCATATTTTCACAATGTGAAAATCCAGGTACCAGCACCCAGTATCGTGGCTAGGAGTCGTTCTAGCACCAGCCAGGAGACCACGAGGTAATTGTGCCGCGTCCGCAGAATTCCACCAGTCCCCTTCTACTCTAGTATAGGCATAGAACACTTGTATATTTTTCCACTGTTCCATTGTATAGAGCTACATTTAGTACAGAGCTTGCGACTATGGTGACATTCCGGGTTTTGGGAAGTAAATGTATACGCTGAGCAGCTATGTTATATCTACTTGAGTTATTTTTCTGGCTTTATTTTATTGATTTTGTCATTTTTCGCAATTTTTAGGCTTACCTAGTCATAGAGACTAGGTACCGTCACGATACCTTTCGGAGGGTAAATTGGGTCGTGACAAAAACTGACTAAGTGTATTCAAATTTTAAATGTCATGACCCCAAATCCACTAGTCGTGATGACACCTAACCCAACCTGCTAGGTAAGCCAGCTAATAACTATCTAATTCCAATAATATTAACAAGACAAATAAACAAAAGAAATTATCTAAATCTTATACATTTCCCAAGGACTGGTAATACAAATAATGAGCTTCTAAAAATAGAGTTTACAAAGCTAAAAGGATGTAAATACATCATCTGTTTAAAAAGTACATAAACAGAAGTTTATAGATCTAAGGCTAACATGACCATGAGGCAGGCACAACCAAAACGCAGGTACATCTTCACTTCCAGTTCACATCGAACACAGCAACATCAACATCCAACATCTGCACGCAAGATGCAGAAGTGTAGTATGAGTACAACCGACCCCATGTACTCAATAAGGAACAACCTTACCTTAGGTTAAAAGTAGTGACGAGATGTAACATAGGTCGGGTCCAACACAATAACCAATAGCAGTTCATAACAATGCAAGGCAAGTAAAGAAAGAAGTAACTCTGAACTTAAAATGCGCAACCTATTCATAATTCCCGAAAATAGTTTTGCTATTCAAATATATCACTGAAAGCCCAAATCCTTTACCGAAATCATCGTAAAATATGAGATAGTTCAAAAATTTTAATTTTTCCAAAAATCCTTTTCACAATAAATAAGATGTTTCATTTTCCTTCCAGATAGCAAGTGTGAAATACCCCTCTATGCCACATATCAATATGTGTGAAAAAGTCATGAATGACATGATACCGTACATCATGAGGAAAATTCATCTCTATGCATGTATGTCATGTGTGCATGTAAATGCCATGTATCTCAGAGATGAACTCATGTACTCACACTCTCAGAGTACTCAATCTCATTGCCTCATACTTTCCACTCATCATGCTCAATCCCTCAATAGTGTATATGGACAATCCAACCAAGGGAAGATCCATCCCGGAATATATATGCGTCAACTGACCAACAGTCACTCAGTACTGAGTAGGGAAAATCCAGCCTGTGGGGAAGATCCATCCCTAGGTATATAAATGTTCGGACAAGATCCATGTCCCGGGAAGATCCATCCCTCAATATAATCAACCGCGCTCACTAGGGGTGTGTGCAGACTCCGGAGGGGCTCCTTCAGCCCATGCTATATTTGACTTTTAGCAAACGATATAGGAATTGGGATTTGAAGGTTCCAACAAGTTCCAGTGATAATTTTGGACTTGGGCGTATGTCTAGGTCGCGTTTTGGATGGCCCGAGAGCGTTCCGACGCCTATTGTGAAAAGTTGTCATTTTGGAAGAATTTCATAAATTTGGGTTGAAGTATATTTTAATGATATCGATGTCCATTTGGAATTCCGATCCTGGGAATAGCTCTGTATAGTGATTCTGGTCTTAGGAGCGTGCATGGATGTGTATTTGGAGATTCGTAGGTCATTTTGGGGTCATTTGGCGAAGGTTGGAAATTTGAAGGTTTTTGGAATGTTTGAACTGGAGTGGACTTTTTGATATCCGGGTCGGATCTCAATTCCGAAAGTTGGAATAGGTCTGTGATGTCATTTGAGACTTGTGTGCAAAATTTAAAGTCATTCTGGATTGATTTGATATGTTTCGACACAAGATATAGAATTTGGAAATTTTAAAATTTATAAGTATGATTGTAGGCGTGATTCATGATTTTGATGTTGTTTGACGTGGTTTGAGGCTTCGACTAAGTTTGTATTGTATTATGGGACTGGTTTGTGTAATTGGACGGGGCCTCGGGTGTGTTTTGGAGGTGTTTGGGTTGTGTCGACCTCCTATTTGATGTTTCAACATCGTTTCTTTGGACAGAAAGGGAAATATATTAGGAAAAATACATTTTATTTTTATTTTATTGAACCTTAAATCCGTATCGTAATTATGGAGCCATAGCAACAAGAATCGTCGCATTCCAATGTCGTACGAGAGAGTTGTGCCCATTTTCTTTTCGGGAAAGATTGCTGGTTTCTGGTGTGGACTTTATTCTTCACGAACGCGATGGAGGTCCAGCGAACGCGAAGAAGGAAATTTGGGCTGACCGGTTAACGCGAAAAAATTTTCTTCGCAAACGGCATGAAGAAAATCATCTGGATAGTATTTTAAACCGAGAATTTAGTATTTTGGGCATATCTTGAGTTTTAGAGTTCTGTTTGAGGTGATTTTTGCAGCGTTGTTCTCGTTTGAAAAAGAAGGTAAATGTATGACATTTATTTTGATGTTTATCCATAATAATTTTCGTTGGTTATTATTTTTATCCGTGTTTGGATTGTCGAAATTGGGATTTTGAGCCCCAAAGTTGCGAAATGGTAAATCCTTGATTTGAGGGTCGATTCATGGATGAAATTGGATGATTTTATAGCATTATTGATAATATTTATTCTCCGAAAATTTTCAAAATACGGGCACGTGGGCCCGAGGGTCGACTTTATTGACTTTTCGAGCGGAGTTGGGAATTGTTATAAATTGATTTATTATGAGTATTAGAGTATAATTTTATTGGTTTGCAAATTTTTTGAATAGTTTTGGAGTGACGGGCATCGTGTTGAGGTGTTAGAGTGGCGTTGGAGCCGATTATGGAACTTCGGAGCGAGGTAAATCTCCTGTCTAACTTTGTGAGGGAAAAAATACCCCCAGGTGATATATTTAATATGTGCAACTTGTTAGGGGCACTACGTACGCACGAGGTACCGAGAGTGCGTACATAGTAAGATTTATGTTATTTTCGGGGTAGACTTAGGTTCACATCATGTTGTACTTGTATTATAGGGATTATCCTTGCTCATTTAATTCTTCTATTTCGCATTACGACTTTATTGTAGACATGCATAGAGTGATAGACTTGCTATTGTAGAGTTTTTGCGAGTTTCATGATTTGCCACGGAATAATGGTGTTCGTCTTACGAATTTCTCACGTGTTATGCGTTTTCATTGAACAATTTCTCTTAAAAATTATAACTCACACATTTATTCATGATTGGGGTCAAGGTCCCGTTTAAGCTTCTTATTCTAATGGGATCGGGTCGTTCACCTCGACAGGATTTATGTACCACACTCTCATGGGAGCGGATCGTTCGCCTCGGTAGTTTAATAGATGCATCTATGGTTCGTGTTGTTCAACCCTCGGCAGTGCACATATTATGATGGGATTGGATTGTATGCCTCGGCATTTTTATAAAATATCCTCATGAAATCGTGTGTAATATTTTTCAAGAAGCCAATGTACCTGTGAGTTTTTTGTTCGATTAGAATTATAAGAACCTATTTGGTGAGGTCTATTATACCTATATATATATTGTAATGACTTTGCCGGTCGTTCCGAGAGTTTAGCCCCGTTTTTCCTATTTCTGCTTCACTTTGTATTATTTAGCTCATTTATGTTGTATTGAGTCAGTTGGCTCGGGTTAGAAGTGATTGTGGAGAGAAATGAGACACTTAGTCTCTTAAGTTTGGTTATTTAGTGGAAAAGTTAATCGAAAGTTGACTTATAGGTATATGATCTCGGAATGTAGTTTTTATGATTCGGGTAGCTTCGTTAGGTTGTTTGGGACGTAGGAGTGTGTTCGAAATGTTATTCCAAGGTACGTGGTAGAATTAGGCTTGAATCGGCGAAAGAGGATTTTTGGGGTCGGTAGTGGAAAATTAGCTATCGGGATCGGAATAAAATTCCGGAAGTTGGAACAAGTTCGTACTGTCATTTGGAAGTGTGTAATGGAGGTTCGACTAAGTTTGTGTGATGATATATTATGTGTCGGTATATTTGGTTGAGGCCCGAGGGGCTTGGAATTGATTTCGGATGGTTAACGGAGGTTTGGACTTGGAAAGTCCAGCAAAGCTACTGCTGGTGCCAATTTACTGGTGTGGTCGCACCTCCGGATGGGGAGCCACAGGTGCGATGATCGCACGTGCGGTGGGCCATGCACAGATGTGGAAAAAGGAAGGCTGGCCTGGGAGCATAGATGCGGTATTTTGGTCGCACGTGCGAGCCCGCAGGTGCGATATGAGGGCCGTAGATGCGGAAATCAGGATTTACGTCATGGTCGTAGGTGCGCACCTGGGACTGCAGGTGCGGGTCCCGAAGTGCGAGAAATGTTTCGCAGGTGCGGTGATCGCTGGGCAGAAAGTATAAAAGGATTCCTTCACAGATTTTCACTCATTCTTCACCGTTTTTGGATAGTTTTGAGCTTTTGAGCAGTGATTTTAAGAGCAAATTGAAGGCTATCAATTGGGTAAGTTACTTGGGCTTCATTATTATGTTTGTGACGATTTTTCTACTATTTAATCATGAAATTGTGGGATTTAATGGTATAATATGAGGGATTAGGGCTTAGAAATTTGAGACTTTTATTTAAGGATTTGAGGGGTCATTTGTCGTCGGATTTTGATGTATTCCGTTAGGTCTCAGTCTTGTCATTGCATATCATATCATGTCTTAGTCTCGATTATTGTTGTGTGCACATTATATCATTGGTTCGGGCTAGTTCATGAATTGTGAGCCCATGTGAGCGAGACTGGAGAGTGATGACTGAGTGAGACCGAGAACTTGATATTGAGTGACAGTTGTGGGATCGGGCTGCACGCCGCATCATGTTATATTGATTACGCCTGGATCTGGCTTATGATAGTGCTTGGTCTGTAGGAGCCCCTCCGGAGTCTGTAACACACCCCTAGTGAGCGCAATGATTTTTGAGGGATGGATCTTCCCTAGACATGGATCTTTTCTGAGGTGCTTATGTTTGCAGATGGATCTTCTCTGCGAGGCTGGATTGCCCTATTTCCATCGGTACTGTGCGACTGAGGTCAGTGACGTGTATACGTATTCTAGGATGGATCTTCCCTTGGCCATTGAGCCATATGTTGTACCGAGTGGTTGTGAGGTGTATCATTATGTAGAGATGGATCTTCTCCTTAGGGCTGGATCACCTTTCCTTAGTACTAACTGACTTCTGTCTGATGTGTATGTATTCTGGGATGGATCTTCCCTGGACCAGGTGAACTGTATACAGTACTGAGTGGATGAGTATTGGAGAGTGGGAGCACATTCTGCATTTCATATTGTTGATGCATTAGCACGTAGAATACGTCGAGGTATATATGTTAAACTGTTCAGAATTGTGTTTATCTTATCACTTTGAGTTGCCTAGTTAACTGAAAGCATGCCTAAATTTATGTACATTTATTCTGTCATAAATATGAAGGTTAAGTCCGTAACTACCTCTTAGTCCACATGTTGGGCTTGTTAATTACTGAGTTGGTGTAATCACGTTACTTCCTGCACCTTGTGTGCAGATTCAGGTGCCAGGATTGAGTGGGAGCTGGTTTACTCCCTTTGGAGCACTTCGGAGGTTCCAAGGTAGTTGCACGGCATCCGCATCCCTGCCTTTCTCTTTCCTATTTAGTGATTTTTATTTATTCTCACACTTGTTGTATTAAGGAAACAATACCAGATTTTGTATTTCCTTCTAGTTGCTCATGGCTGATGACTCCGGGTTTTGGGGCGGTATTTAAATATTTTACCTAACTTTATTTGTTTTGAAATGCTAAAATAGAAGATTTATGAAATACTGGTAAATATTGAATCAAACGAAACGTTTCTTATGTTATGCATAGTGAATTGGCTAGCCTATTATCAGGATAGGTGCCATCACGGCCGGGTTGGTTTACAGGCCGTGACAAGTTAGTATCAGAGCCCTAGGTTACATAGGACTCACTAGTCATGAGCAGGTTTAGTAGAGTCTTGTGGATCCGTACGGAGACACCTGTGCTTATCTTCAAGAGGCTGCAGAACCCTTTGAAAAAATCTTACATTCTTGAATTCTTGTCGTGCGAATCTGTCGATTCTGGTAACTAAATTTCGGTTGTTCATTCTCTCACATATGGTGAGGACACATATTATCGGTCAGGATGGTCAGCCACCAGTTGGGCCTGTGAGAGGCCGAGGCCGCGGTCGAGGCCCTGGTAGAGGGAGGGGTGTAGCCCGCGCAGTGGCCGGGGAAGTACCTACGGACCCTCCAGCTATTCCAGATCAGGTCCCAGTCGCAGATGTTCCAGTGCGACCGGCTCAGCAACCAGTTGTGCCTATTGTTATTTCTAGTCTTCAGGAGACCTTGGCCCATATTTTGACCACATGCACCAGTCTTGCTCAGGCGGTCGTTGTTTCTTCATCAGCAACTACTTCTCATGTCGGGGGAGGCACTCAGACCCCTGTCGCTCATACACCCGAGCGGGCTATTCAGGGATTTCAGACACCGGGGGCAGCGCCAACGCCAGCCCAACTTTGTTGTACCTGTTCAGGATTTTGTGATTCTCGTCATGTCAGATGATGAGCAACGCAGGTTGGAGAGGTTTGGTAGACTTCAGCCTCCGACTTTCAGTGGTACTGAGGGCGAGGATGCCCAGGGTTTCTTAGACAAGTGTTAGAGGATGCTTCGTACATCAGGGATATTGGAGACCAGTGGGGTCTCATTTACTACTTTCTAGTTTTCCGGAGATGACTTTACTTGTTCGGAGGCTTATGAGAGGTGTAGGTCGTTTGGTGCAGCACCCCTTACTTGGCATCATTTTTCCACTCTCTTTTTAGAGAAGTATATTCCACAGTCCCGCAGAGAGGAGCTATGTAGAAAGTTTGAGCAGTTGCGTCAGGATGAGATTTTCAGAGCTTGCCCGTCATGCCATTTGGTTGGTCCCTACAGACAGGGATAGGATCAGGAGGTTTGTGGATGGCCTCACATCAGCTTCATATTCTTATGACTAGAGAGAGAGCATGGGGTGCTACTTTTGAGCAGGTTGTTGATATTGCTTGGGAGATTGAGTCAGTCCGTCGCTAGGAGCGGGACGAGAGAGAGGCCATGAGGCCTCAAGGATGTGGTAGTTTTGGTGGTGTTCCTTCAGGAGGACAGTTTCAGCACGACAGAGGCCGTAAATTTAGGCAGGCTCAGCCAGGTCGCTCAAGTTATCGTGGTGGATCAGCTGGTCGTGATCCTCATAGTTCGCATCAGGGGAACCCATCATTCAGTGCTCTACCGGTTCAAAGTTCATCTTGTGCACCATCGGTTTAGCGTTATCTATGCCTGGTTTTTCTAGTGGTTATCCTGGTTCTAGGGGTCCCTTTCAGTCCCTAGTGCCATTCTCCAAGAGGGGTTGCTTCGAGTGGAGATGCGGGTAATATCAAGAGGTTTTGACCCCATATTGCGGGAGGTACTTATCAGCAGAGGAGACAGCCCGCGACTTCAGTTCCAGTTACTGCACCACCCGCCCAGGCAGCTAGGGGTCACCCTAGAGAGGGAGGTTGATCCGGCGGTGATCAGTCCCGATTTTATGCACTTTCAGCCAAACCAGATGCTATGGCTTCAGATGTCGTAATCCCAAGTATTGTTTCAGTCTGTCACGAGATGCTTCAATTTTTATTTGATTCCGGTCTTTCATATTCATATGTTCATCATATTTTTCCCATTCTCTGGTTATGCCCTGTGAGCGTTTAGTTACATCTAATCATGTACTCGCCCTGGAGGCTATACTGTTGTTATGGACCGCGTGTGTTCCAGTCATGTGTGGTGTCTATTGGGGGTCTGGAGACCCGAGTGGATTTGTTATGGCTCAGTATGGCCGACTTCGATGTGGTTTCGAAGGGGAAAATCCTGAATTCTTAGGTAGCACGAACGATCTCATAGATTAGACATGTGGTGTGTGTGCTTTGAAAGTTTGGGAACTAGAAACTCGGATGAGTAGACAATTTCATAGTGGAGGGCTGTCGAGATGTAGCTAAGGTTAGTTGGGTGATAGTGTATGTTTTTGAGATTCAGTCATTTTGGACCTTCAGAGGGTCGTTTGTGGATTAGGTATGATCGGATTGATTTGGGGTTCATTAGTAGGCCCAGTAGGAATAGGCGTTTTGCACCAAGTCAGGTTGATTGGCTCCATAGTGCTATCATGAGGGGTGTCATCCAGTGGTTATTGGGCTTATCTATGCCTTAGGTATGCGATGTGTGGGGAGTTCCGTGCTTGCATTGGGGGTGATACCCGTTGATCTTGCGGGGCAGTTTCCTAGTTGATGTCATTTATCATGTTTTATTCTGTTTGGGATGTTGCCTGTTGGTGCCTTGACTGCACGGATGGCGGCTTTAAGCTGTATGGATACGTCATGTCACTAGACCGGTTGTGGTAGATGAGATGAGGTCGTCGGACCTAGACTGGATGCTATCGGATATGGTTGTGGCATCTGCGGAAGGATATTGATGCTAAACGGCTTAGAAATTTTGCTATATCTTCCCTTGAAGAGGGGTAGTTCCATCACTTCATGATCCGACAAAATGGTTGTGCAGTTCTGTGTGTTTCTTCTTCATTGGCAGTATTGGAAGGTGTTAGAATGAGTCTATGTATGTTAACAGGTTATTACCGGCAGTTGGGTGGCTTGGGCATCTCCTGTGATTTGAACTTATCATTATGAGTTTTCGAGATAGGTGATATATCATGTGGTTTCATCTTGAGTTATGACCCTAGTTGGATACAGATTGTACAGACTTATACGGTGTGTGGATGCGTGATTCTTATCTTGTAGATAAGTTCAGACGTGGGAATTTGGATTCTAAGGCTTAGGGGTTATGTTAGATGAAGAGAAATACGAATGTGTTAGGTTATTAGATCTATGCAGGGTAGCGTGATGTGGGATCACCCCGGGTATGTGTTGGGTAAGGTTATTCGGCGGTTTGATGGCTTTGGAACAAACTCTTGGCACGTTCGAGGACGAATGTTTGTTTATGAGGAGGAGAATGTAACGACCCGTCCGGTCGTTCCGATAGCTTAGCCCCATTTTTCCCCATTTATGCTTCACTTTGTATTGTTTAGCTCATTTATGTATTGTTGGGTCAGTTGGGTCGGGTTCGGAGTGATTGTGGAGAGAAATGAGACACTTAGTCTCTTAAGTTTGGTTATTTAGTGAAAAAATCAACCGGAAGTTGACTTATAGGTATATGATCTCGGAATGTAATTTTTATGATTCGGGTAGCTTCGATAGGTGATTTGGGACTTAGGAGTGTGCTCGAAATGTTATTCAGAGGTCCGTGGTGGAATTAGGCTTGAATCGACAAAATAGGATTTTTGGGGTCGGTAGTGGAAAATAAGCTATCGGGGTCGAAATGGAATTCCGAAAGTTAGAACAGGTTCTCTGTGTCATTTGGGATGTGTGTGCAAAATTTCAGGTCATCCGAACGTGGTTTTGTTAGTTTCGGCATAGTTGGCGAATTTCAAAAGTTTAGAAGTCCTTAGGCTTGAATTTTGGATTTATTTTGTGTTTTGATGATATTTTTGAGTGTAACGGGGCTTCGACTAAGTTTGTGTGATGATATATGACGTGTCGGTATATTTGGTTGAGGCCCCTCGGGGCCTCAAAAATTATTTTGTATGCTTAACGTAGGTTTGGACTTGGAAACTGCAGCAATGCTACTGCTGGTGCCAGTTTACTGGTGTGGTCGCACCTGCGGATGGGGAGCCGCAGGTGCGATGATAGCAGATGCGGTGGGCCATGCGCAGATGCAGAAAAAGGAAGGCTGGCCTGGGAGCGCATATGCGGTATTTTGCTCGCACCTGCGAGCCCACAGGTGCGAGATGAGGAAGTCGGGATTTAAGTCATGGTCGCAGATGCACACCTGGGACCGCAGGTGCGGTGATCGCTGGGCAGAAAGTATAAAAGGATGCCTTCGCGGATTTTCACTCATTCTTCACCATTTTTGGACGGCTTGGAGCTTTAGAGCAGTGATTTTAAGAGGAAATCGAAGGCTATCAATTGGGTAAGTTACTTGGGCTTCATTCTTGTGTTTGTGATGATTTTTTTACTGTTTAATCATGAAATTGTGGGATTTAATAGTATAATTTGAGAGGTTAGGGTTTGAAAATTTGGGACTTTGATTTAAGGATTTGAGGGGTTATTAGTCGTCGGATTTTGATGTATTTGGTATTTATGGACACGTGAGAATGTAACGATTCTAGTTTTGTGATTTTTATCGAATTCCGAGGCTTGGGCCCGGGGGTCGAGTTTGGCCGAATTATTTGAAGCAAATTATTTTATATTGCAAAAGTTATGTACAAAAAAAACAGAAACAGAAATCATATGGCTATCTTAGGAATGATCTAGCATCACTCCAACAAAAATTTTCAATATTTCACCACTATCTTAGATACTGAAAAGCAATATCATAGATACTGATTGCTATATATTTGCAAATACTAAAACATAAATAGGCAGCAGTATTATTTATGAGCAAATAGAGCCTAGTTAAACTATTTGGTCACCAATAATATATGTTTCAAAAAACCTAATACTGATTGATTTTTGCACAAACCTAGCAGTTTAAGACCATCTAGCTAGTGAGCGGTTTAACCTATTTAAACAGACCATTTATTTATCTTGGTGTATCCCTATTGAACATGTGTAAATTTAAGAACAGATATTTTCTTCAAACTGCTCTTCTAAGTACTAAATATTTACATGCTCAGTACCCAAAGGTAGATATAATATTAGAATTTTGTGGGTTCTTTATTTTAGGACGATCTCAATTTTTAATAACTGAGTTTTGAATTTTATTTCAGTATATACTGAGTGAATTTCTTGATACGTACATAAAATTTTGGATAAAGCCTGCATTGCCCCTGCATGTACCAAATATTTGAGCATATCAGTATAACTATATTACGTACTCAAACGTAAAGAAGTTCATATAGCATATATTCAAAAGTCTTTTATGGTCTCTCTTTCTCGGGCAGTACACAAGCAACACTAATGTAAGAAAAGACTTTGGAGAATACTCGAGAGCTATGATGAAAGATGAGCCAATGCCCGAAACAATCAAACATCTTATGCCTCGGCATTCAGTTCCTCTCTCGAAAGAGAAAACTGATTGTTACACATCATCTTCTGTTGAAGGTGAAGCCTTTGAACCAAAGTCTAATCTATCTGTCTACCATGACGACGCCAAGTTGAAAAATGCCGAGAATTCATTATTTACAAAAGATTTCCGGCCAAGGCCTAATGTAACAGGTTATCATGATGATGACGCTGGTCTTAAACAAGAAAACTCATTTGCCTAAGATTTTGAGCCTAGGCCAAATGTTACCGTGTACAATGATTGATATTGCATATAATGATTGTGTGTCTTCCTGCTTTTGTGAATTTATATTTTGTATGCCTCCCGATGTTAAGTGATTTTTGAAATAAAGGTTTGTAACTTTATTATGTATAGTAAGCAATGATCGATATGCTCGG
>MDKI01092453.1:0-70632 GCA_005239505.1 Nicotiana paniculata | reverse complement strand
TATATATTAAAATAAGTAGAACTTTAAGTAATTTGAGATAATTTTTAAATTATGCAGGTAATTGGTTAATTACTGAGTAACGGGACATTACCTAGTTAATTATTAAAAAATAAGATAAGAATACTCCCCACCCACCCCCCAAGAGAAATACGTGGAAACACCACCAAACCAAACAAAATGACTAATAAGTCAAATTGTCTTAGGTGGCAATGCCATAACACATTTAAAGACACCCCACCGTTTACACTTTTTAAATATAATTAGTATCTTATCATAAAAGGAATGTTTAGAATTTTCCAAGCCTTCAAAGAAACTTCACTTTTCTTGTCTTGAAACCAAAGATCAACAGAATGTTTAGCATTCTCCAAGCTGTCAAAGAAACTTCACTTTTCTTGTCTTGAAAACCAAAGATCAACAGAACATTTAGAAACGTTACATTCAAGCCTACAAGAAGTTAAGCTACGAGGCTTTTGCAATCAGATTCTCCTACGAGAATATTATACGGAGTTTTCCTTATTTCAGATATGTTAAGGTTAAGTCCTTCTGTCAAATTGGCATGATCTCGTAATTACACGAGTTTGATAACGAGGCATAAAGAAAAATTCATATCCTGGAATTTACGTATATTTTGCTAGTCTCGCAAGTTACGTAAATTTCCTAGTTTTGTAAGTTACAATATTCTCTTTATCGGGACTTCATATTCATTTGAGTATTTCCTTTTTTTTTTCCAGTCAAGAGAGCATGGAATTTATATATACATTATTACAGTATTTTCATTACCATCGAGATATAATTGATGGGCAGGCCCCTATTGGGCAACCTCCGATCAGATGGTAAGTTATATACTGAGCCTATTGTGGCCGAGCGCCTATGAGCGAGCCCAGTTTGCCGAGATACAGAGCCTAGTATGGACGAGCGCGTATGAGCGAGCCTACTACGGTAGAGCAGTTATATATATATATATATATATACATATATAAATACCGAGCCTTATAGGGCCGAACAACTATTTTACATATTATATTGAGAGAATTGAGTCAGTATCTGCAGGTAAGCATATGTGGAGATTATTAGTTCAGTTTGAACTTTTTGTATAATTCCTTACATATTCGGTACACTATTTCGTACTGACATCCCTTTTTGGGGGCGCTGTATTTCATGCGTGCAGGTTTAGACAGATAAACGGGTAGACCTCCTCAGTAGGCGTTGCCCGATTTCAGCTTTATCGGTAAGCTCCCCGTCCTTCGGAGTTTCCGGGTCTAGAAGTTTTGTGTACATATCGTGTATATATGTAGATAGGTTATGGGTAGGTGGGGGCCCTGTTCCTATCACAGTACATCTATCAGTAGAGGCTTGTAGACATATCATGTCGGTTAGTGCAGTATGTTGGGCTTGTAGGCCCTGTACGTATATTTTGTTGGCTTGTCAGTTGTAGTAATTATGATGGCCTTGCCGGCCTAGATTTATGTTGACATTAGTCATCGTTAGTCTTCATTTAGTTTTGTATTTTGCATCGCACGTTATCTTGTAATGTGGCCCATAGCCAAAGTATGACATCACATGTCCAGAGTCTCGTAGTCGCAAGTGGTACGCAAGGATAGGTGGGCATTGGGTGCCGGTCTCTCCCTAGGCTCGGGGCATGACAAAAGTGGTATCAGAGTAGTTCTTTCCTAGGGAGTCTACGAGCCGTCTCTAGTAGGGTCTTGTTTATAGATGTGTGGTGCACCACATTATATAAGTAGGGGACTACAGGGCATTTAGGAGTTGGTTACCCTTCTTTCAAGTCTAAATCGTGCTATATCACTGAGTGATAGGAAATTTGAGTTAAACTTACGTGTTGACGTTTGCATGCATAGATGACGGTAAATAGGAAGACAATGGCTAGCCAGAGGAGATAAACAACAGTAGGTGAGGGGACTAGCAGGGTACCCATAGTAGATGAGGCCCAATCGGAGTCGCAGGGAGAGACCCCTCCCTAACAATTACAGGCTCCTCCACCACCTGAGGAGATTCCTAGGGAGACTACACATCCAGTTTCCCCTCCGCTTCCATCAGATCAGAACTTGAGGAGTGCGGTGCATTTGTTGGCACAGTTGGTAGCTACCCAACAACAGGCTAGGGCATCCGCTAGTGTAGGACCTTCTGAGGGATCTGGGAGTTCAAGGGTCTGAGAGTTATTGCTTTGAATCCTCCAGAGTTCACGGGGACAGATCAAAGGGAGGACCCGCAGGATTCATAGATCAACTTCATAGGATCTTTCGAGTTATG
The DNA here is from genome assembly GCA_005239505.1 of Nicotiana paniculata. NCBI lineage: Eukaryota > Viridiplantae > Streptophyta > Magnoliopsida > Solanales > Solanaceae > Nicotiana > Nicotiana paniculata. The sequence goes on along the minus strand of MDKI01092453.1, from coordinate 68,364 downwards.
CATGCCACAGAGAAAGAGGCGGTTGATTTAGGAGGGATGGGAAAGTTCCAGGGGACGTGATGCACCTCCTGCTATTTGGGAGACTTTTTTAGCTGCCTTCCTTGACCAGTACTTACTGCGGGAGATCCGACAGGCCCGACTCGATCAGTTTCTAGCCCTCAAGCAGGGCAATATGAGTGTTCAAGAATATAGTCTCCGTTTTTACTCATTGGACAGATATACACCATCCATAGTTGTTACTATGCGGGATAGAATCCACAGGTTTATATCAGGGTTGGCCCCAGAATTTACCGAGGCGTGTGCCACTGCTGCATTGCAGGATAATATGGATATCTCTCGGATTCAGGCATATTCCTAGAATATAGAAAGGGGTAGGCGTCGGCAGCAGGTTGCAGAGAGGACTGAGTCAGGGCAGCGTAAGAGAATGAGATTTGCCAGGTCTCAAGAGTAGTCTCAGGGTAGTTACAGGCCCCAGTACTTTGAACAGCCACCTAGACCTCCACCACCTCAGCTACAGGGGTACAAGTATGACCGCTATACTCAGTCAGGACCAAATGAAAGCTCCCAAGCATCAGGTTTACAGCGACAACGAGGTTCGGGGTAGACATGGCCATTCCCGCCGTGGAGTGCCATCTGCGGTAGAGGACACTTAGGCCAATGTCGAGCCGGTTCCGATGCTTGTTATACATGGGGACGTCGAGGGCATATGATGCGAGATTTCCCAAATAGAGATTCTGGGGGTATGGTGCAACCAGCGAATTCAACAACAAGATCAGCTATGTCCGTGCATCCTTCAAGGCGCGAGTCTCAGTCTTCGGCTGGTAGAGGTCTAGGTAAAGGTAGAGGGTCCAGTTCAGGTGGTAACCGGAATCGTATCTATGCGCTAGCAGGTCGACAGGACCAAGAGTCCTCACCTGACGTTGTGACAGGTATGTTGACCATTTGTTCTCACATTGTTTATGCCTTGATAGACCCAGGATCTACTTTATCATGTATTACCCCATTTGTCGCGAGCAAATTTGGTATAGTTCCTGAAATACTAAGTGATCCTTTTGCGGTATCTACACCTGTCGGAGAATCGATTATCGCTAGACGCGTTTATCGAGGTTGTACGATATCAGTTTGTGGTCGTTAGACCTCAGACGACCTAGTTGAGCTAGAGATGTTGGATTTTGATGCTATCATGGGCATGAACTGGTTGGCAGCTTTTTATGCCACAGTTGATTGTCGAGCAAAGACAACCATATTTCATTTTTTGGGTGAGCCAGTATGAATGGGTAGGTAGTACAGCGACACCCAGAGGTAGGTTTATTTCCTATAGGAAGGCGAGGAAAACGATCGCAAAAGGGTGCATTTATCATATTGTGCGGGTTAAAGATGCGAATGCTGAGATACCTACTGATAATAGGCTAGATTCATATAATTAAGCGACTATTTATACCCCAACTTTACTATGCTTCACTATTCTAGGAAGGTTAAATGACGATAAAATCTCTCTAATTCGCGCGGTCATTAGCGCGACCACGCTAGTCCAGAAGAAACGGGACAGTGTATATGGCATTTAGCGCGGCCACTAGCGCGGTTCGAGCGCGACCGTGGTAGTCCGTCCAAGTACGCAGTAACTTCAAGGGTAAACTTGAAAGTTTGGGGGCAATTCCACTTAACCTATAAAAGTTCCATCTCATCCAAAAGAGAGGATATCAAGGTTTTATTAGTTTGTTCAATGCAAGGAGAGGCAAGGAGGATAACTCAACATCGAGTTCTACCTTTCTTCCTCTTATTTTTATCATTCATGATGAATTTTGTTGTTGTTATTATGAACACAATTATGAGTAGCTAATTTATTTAGTCTAGGGTTTTGATGGAACCTGTTGAATGATGAACTTCTTGTTGTTCTAATATAGTTTGCTCAGTTTAATCTCTATTTGTTCAACTACATTCTTGTTGTAGTCAATTGAAGGGCCCTCAATTAGCTGTGCCTATTTAGTATGTATTACTCGGGAGAGAGTGCATATTTAAGTAGTTGTTGAACAACACCACTCCCAAAGTATATGAGGAATCAATAACCGATGGTTTAAAGGTGGTATTAGGGATAACGAAACCTTGGGTGCGATCTAAGTGAGCTGTAATAAAAGTCAGCTAGCTTAACTCGGGAAAGCGAGTCTAGTAAATTGTCGTAATTAATCGGGAGAGAGTTACGGTAGTAAGAGTGCTCATGATCAATAGAGAAGATTAGGAAAATCTATATGACACATAGCAGGAAGTGAGTCCATCAATAGGGGAAATCACAAGCTTAGACCCCTCTCTTATTTGTTTACAACTCAGTCTTAGTTAACTCTTATTAATCTTATTCAGTCATAGTTAGTAGAAATATCACCAATTGTTATTCAAAACATCTGGGAAGTTGATTACGGAGAATTTAGTAAGTTTGGAAAAAGTAATTGATAGGTTAATTCCCTGTGGGATTCGACTTTGGGCTAAATACTCTGATTATATTTGCGACGATCGCTTAGTCCTTTTTATAAGGCATAGTTGGGCGTGATCGAATTTTGGCGCCATTGCTGGGAATTAACGGTGTTGTCAATTACAGTTGAAAGAAATACAAAAAAATTCTTAGTGTAATCAATTTTCCTCCTTTTCAATCCATAAATTGAAATTTTAACGTTTTCTAACTTGGTTGTACAGGTGCATGCCTAGAAACTCATCGAGAACTGGTGAAGTGTTTGAAGCATTATCAAATCCTGAGAAAGTTTTCAAGGCCTTGAATCGGGCCAACCGGAAAAGAAAACGACAACAATCAACTGAAAAACCTGAACCAGACATGGAAGATCTGGTGAACAACAGAAACAATAATGGGGATAACGTGGTAGACCCGCTGCGCAGCCAGAGGCTGCCCTATATGACTGGGCACAACCTACAACAGAGAACTTGGCCACAACGATAGTAGTCCCGCAGATACAGGCCGAATCTTTTCAAATCACAAACAACATGCTGCACTTGTTGCAAAACAAGGGACTATTCTCGGGGTCATACATTGAAGATCCTCAACAACACTTGAAAAATTTCCTGTCAATCTGCAAAACTCAAAGGCAGTCCAATGTGACTCAGGAAGCAATAAAGTTGTTGTTGTTGTTGTTTCCATTCTCAGTGACAGGAGCAACCCAGACTTGGCTAAATTCTTTCCCTATCAATTCCATCAATAGATGGGAGGAGCTAGTCAAACAATTTGTGAACAAGTTTCATCCACCCAACAAGACTGCTTAGCAAATTGATGAAATTTTGAGCTTCAAACAGAAACCAACGGAAACATTGCAGGAAACATGGGAACGATTCAAAGGGATGTTGGTTATATGTCCGCACCACGGTATTCCAGAGCAGATGTTGGGGCAGCGGTTTTACATGGGTCTGGCAGATAGCGTGAAGGCTAATGTTGATGCTTCAGCTGGTGGAACCTTCTTGAGCAAATCATGGAGAGAAATCCAGATCCTTCTTGACAAGATGGCACATAATTCGGGATGGACAACCAGGAATGCACCCATCACTCCAGTTCACTCAGTGGACTTAGATCCAACCAACACTCTTGCTGAAAATATGGCCACCTTAATGACACAAATGAGCATACTCACCAAAAGGGTGGAAGAGTTAGGACAGAAGCAGCAGATGCACATTGTAGATGCAACCAATGGGGGCTTATGCACATCTTGCATTAGTCAACCAATTGGTAACCAGTGGACTGCTGAAAGTGATCATCATCACTACCCTGAGAACATGAATTATGTGTCTAATTATGGGGGCCAGAGACAGGGTGGTTAGAATTGGGGCCAGTAGAATCAGCCATACAGGCCAGTCCAGCCGCAACACAATAACGGAAACATGGGAGCCATTCGACCTCACGGTAATGTGGCGCCCTACCAAAGGCCACAGGGGTACAACAACCAATATCAGCAGCAGGGTTATCATCCTCCTTAGCAGCAACATGGTGGGAGACAGGAAGACGGGTTTGCTAAACTCGCGACAATGATGCAGTAGGTTATTGGGTCAAATGAAAAAGTGACTGAAAGAGTAGATGCACATGAGTCAGCCATAAATAACATTGAAGTGCAATTGGGTCAGATTTCGATGTTATTGAATAATCATCCTCACGGGACATTACCTGCAGACACTCAGGTAAATCCAAAAGATCAGGGCCCAAAGTAGATGATGGCAGTGAGTTTAAGTAATGGCAGAGACCTAGACTTGGAGAAAGAGAGGGCTTGAGAAAGCAGACAGGCTGAGACACTTGTACCAGTGCCCATTGAGCTGGATGATTCAGCAAGACTGACAAAGGTGACAGTGCAACCTGCCCAGAAAGAAACCAACACACAGATTGAGGCTGAGAAAGAAGCTGAGACAACCCAGGAGCCGGTAGTAGAGGTAGTGTTTGATAAGGAGAAAACCCAAATCATTGGGAAGAAGAGACCTCCAGCACCATTCCCACAGAGGCTGGCCAAGTACCAGAAAGATGAGCAATACAAGAAGTTCTTGGAGATGTTGAAACAGATTCGAGTAAATATTCCATCGATTGATGCTTTGAAGGAGATGCCTGATTATGCAAAAATGATGAAGGACCTTATGTCCCGAAAATTCGACTTCCAAGACTTGGCCACAGTGACTCTAACTCAGACCTGCAGTGTTGTGGTGACTAGACCAGTTGCTGAAAAGTTGTCCGACCCAGGGAGTTTCACAATTCCTGCACCATTGGTAACTTTGCCTTTACCAAGGCACTCTGTGATTTGGGGGCCAATATCTATAAGAGGTTGGGGATTGGAATATATATACCGACGTATATGTTATTGCAGTTGGCTGATAGAACTGTGAAAAGGCCCTTAGGTATTCTGGATGACGTGTTGGTGCAGGTAGGGAAATTCGTGTTCCTTGCAGATTTTGTGATTTTTGATTGTAGAGTGGATGAAGAAATTCCCATTTTGGGAAGGCCGTTCTTGTCCACGGGGCAAGCTCTCATTGGTTATGAAACTGGGGAACTCAAGATGAGGTTGAACGATGAGGAAATAACATTCAACATGCAGAAATCTATGAGGCGACCAAGTGAATTTGCCAATTGTTCTCTTATTGATGCCATGGATGTAATCCTGGAAGAGGTTGATGAGACCTTAACTATTGAGGATCCCCTTGGTGCATGTCTTATGAATTTATATGAGGTGAATGGGGAAGAATTGGCAGAATGGGTGCTGGCTTTTGAGGGAAAAGGCTTTTGGAAGAGATCACTTGAAGTTGAGATCCTGCACTTAGAAAAAAGAGAAACTCCTCCAGCCAAGCCATCCATAGAAGAACCACCAAAGATGGAGTTAAATTCACAGCCCACCCATATCAGGTACGCGTTCCTAGGACCTAACTCCACATTACTAGCTATTATCTCATCTAGTTTGTTAGATGTGCAGGCACAACAATTTTTGTAGGTACTCACAGAGTGCAAGACTGCCATTGGGTGGTCCATGGCAGACATAAAGATGATCGGCCCAGCGTATTGTATGCATAAAATTCTGCTGGAAGAGGGGCACAAACCTTCCAGGGAACACCAAAGAAGGCTGAACCCCAATATGAAGGAAGTGGTGAAGAAGGAGATTATTAAGTGGTTAGATGCGGAAATCATTTTCCTCATCTTGGACAACAACTGGGTTAGCCCGGTGCATGTTTTACTAAGAAGAGTGGTATGATGGTGGTGAAAAATGATAACAATGAGCTGATCTCAACAAGAACCGTCACAGGCTGAAGAATTTGCATGGACTATAGGAAATTAAATCTAGCCACCCGGAAAGACCACTTCCCACTTCCCTTGATTGATTAGATGCTTGACAGACTGGCAGGGAGGTCTCACTTCTATTTTCTGGATGGGTACTCAGGTACAACCAAATCTCCATTGCACCAGAGGACAAAGAGAAGACCTCGTTCACATGTCCATATGGGATTTTTACCTTCCGGAGGATGCCCTTTGGACTATGCAATGCACCCGCCACATTCCAAAGGTGCATGATGGACATATTCACTGACATGGTTGAAGACATAATGGAGGTTTTCATGGATGATTTCTCAGTGTGGGAAATTCATTCGATGAGTGCCTTACAAATTTGACCCGAGTGTTGAAGATGTGCATTGAGACTAACCTTGTACTCAATTGGGAAAAGTGCCATTTCATGGTACAAGAGGGTATAGTCTTGGGAAACTTGGTATCAAGCAAGGGGATTGAGGTGGATCGGGCTAAAGTTGATGTGATAGCAAAGCTTCCACCTCCCACATCAGTCAAAGAAATCAGGAGCTTTCTCGGGCATGCCGGTTTCTACCAGAGATTCATCAAAGACTTCTCCAAAATTGTCAACCCTCTATGTAAGTTGTTAGAAAAAGATCACCCTTTTGTGTTTTCTGACAATTGCAGGGTAGCATTCGAGGAGTTGAAGAAGAGGCTAGTCACAACACCCATCATTGTTTCCCTCGACTGGGAGCAACCATTCGAACTCATGTGTGACGTCAGTGACTATGCAGAGGGAGCAGTGCTAGGACAATGGAAATACAAGATAATGCACCCAATTTACTACGCAAGTAGGACGTTGAGTGGAGCCCAACTGAACTATACTGTGACTGAAAAGAGATGTTGGCGGTGTTGTTTGCCTTCGACAAGTTCAGATCATGCCTGATTGGCTCTAAAGTTTTGTATGCACTGATTGTGCTGCTCTCAGGTACTTGATTGAAAAGAAGGAGTCCAAACCAGCCTGATTCATTGGGTGCTACTACTGCAAGAGTTCGACCTGGAGATTCGTGACCGTAAGGGCACGAACAACCAAGTTGCGGATCATCTATCGCGACTTGAAGACGCTGAAAACTCAGTTGAGGCAGAGGATATTCTGGAAACCTTTCCAGACGAGCAGCTACTCGCTACAAGCCTTGAGGAAGTCCATGGTATGCAGACATTGCAAATTACCTGGCAAGTGGTATAGTCCCCTATGACCTTTCCTCTGTCCAAAAGAAAAAGTTTTACCGTGAATGCCGCATATATTACTGGGATGAACCTTATCTGTTTAGAAGTTGTGTTGACAATATGATCCGGAGGTGTGTCCCCGAGATAGAGAAATCTTCTATTTTGTATGCATGTCACACATCGGCATATGGCAGACATTTTGGAGGAGTCAGGATGGCGGCGAAAGTACTAGAAACTGGGTTCTACTGGCCAACCGTGTTTAAGGATGCACATCAATGAGTGAAGGGCTGTGATGAATGTCAGCAAACCGGGAACATCTCCCATCGCCATGAGATGCCCATGAACCCAATTCAAGAGGTTGAAGTGTTCGATGTATGGGGGATAGACTTCATGGGCCCCTTCGTCAGCTCCTATGGCAATAAGTACATACTTGTTGCTGTAGATTATGTGTCAAATGGGTGAAAGCTGCAGCTCTCCCCACCAATGATGCAAGGGTAATGGTTGGGTTCTTGAAGAAGAATATATTCACCCGTTTTGGGGTCCCAAGAGCTATTATCAGTGACGGAGGCATGCACTTCTACAATCGAGCCTTCGAGAAATTGCTAGCAAAGTAGGATGTGCGTCACAAGGTGGAAACCTCATACCATCCTCAGACCAGTGGACAGGTCGAAGTTTCTAATAGAGAAATAAAGAGTGTGCTCACTAAAACTGTGAACGGCACAAGAACTGATTGGGCAAAAAAGCTAGATAACGCACTCTAGGCCTACAAAACCGCCTTGAAAACACCAATTGGTATGTCACCATGCAAGTTGGTATTCGTGAAGGCATGTCACTTGCCAGTGGAACTAGAACACAGAGCCTGGTGGGAATTGAAGCAGCTAAATCTGGACATTGAGGCTGCGGGCACAAATAGAGTCACAGAATTGCATGAGATATATGAGTTCTGATATCTTGCTTTCGAGAGCACGAGGCTGTACAAGGAGAGAATGAAGAGGTTGCACGATAAGAACATTGTTGAGAGAAATTCAAACCCGGAGGTATGGTGTTTCTTTATAATTCAAGATTAAGGCTATTTCCTAATAAACTCAAGTCACGATGGTCTGGTCCATTTCGTGTGGTCGAAGTGCTTCTTTCAGGTACCATAGAGATTGCGTCAGAAAAAGATTCCCACACATCTAGAGTCAACGGGCACAGAGTTGAAACCGTATGTGGGCATGGATGAAACAATGGTGATACATCTGACTGAACCTCAGAGGTCGAGCGAGCCTTAAATGCGCTTATCTACGTCGTGTCGCGACGTTAAATCAGGCATTGCATGGGAGGCAACCCATTGTCTTGTTGTAATTGTCGTGCCACGACATTAACTAAGGCGCTAGTTGGGAGGCAACCCAACACGTAGTGAGTTGTTGTAGTTAGAATGTTATTTGACTATTTGTATGTACTAACATATGCAGGTGAACTTAGGCGAGTGTTAAGTCGAGACGACCCGAGGAAAAAGGTAGAAAAAAGTGAAAAATTTCGAGGTCCAGGTGCGCGGCCGCGCTAGTGCCCGCGCTTGGCCGCGCATATCGAAGATCGGTCTGCCTGGGAGTAGCGCGGTCGCGCTAGTGCCCGCGCTAATTGGCTTCCTCTCTGCATCATTTGTACGCGACTAGCGCGAGTGCGCTAGGACCGCGCCTGTAGGTTCATTTTTTTATTTTTGGACAGGTTTGGACCGTTAATTTTTTTATTTTTTCATTTTGATTTTAATTTTTTTCTTATTTCTTATTTACCCAACCCTAACCCCCCTTCTCCTATTCCTCCTAAAACACTTCATCTTCCACAACTCTTACTCTCCCCACCTCAAAACACACGCCTCTCTCCCTCCCCAAAATACTCCCATCCCTCATCCTCCCAAGTTCTCAATCTCACAACCTTCAACACACTTCTTCAACTCTCACAATCTTCTCACACCACAGGTATATTTTCTCTTTGCCAATTTTTGTTAGGTTTTCTTTTTAATTCTTTGTTAGGTAGTAGTTCTTCTCTTTTCTTAGAAGTAATTTGTAGTGTATATGTAGTGCTTGTGGGTGGTGGTAATAGTGGAGTTATATCTCTTAACTTAGTTGATTGATTTGAAATTGTGGGGGTAATTGGGTTACAATATGATTAATTGGGGACTCCGATGAATGATGCCCACCAAGTGTTTGTTTAAATGCCACAGTGAATGTCATTGATTATTGTGACCAATTGTAAGGGTGAAGTCTGAGTAAACATAGTTGGGTCACTTCTTTTGTACTGCGCTAATGATGTTCTTTATTGTAGATAATATGGCACCCCCCAGAAAGCACCAAGCCACCGGTCCTTCCTCCAGCAGATAAGAAGAATCATCTAGAGCATGACCGCCAACTGATGCTCGTTCTTATGATAGCAACAAGTTCGTATCTGCTAAGGCTCAGGAACGGTTTGTTGATAAGGAATCAAAGGTGCCAATACCAGAACGTGGCATGGATACAACATCCCTCAGGTATGACTGTCCGAACATGTGCAATGAGCTGCTCCGGCGCCGGTTGGATGTTTTCTTTGAAGAACCGGGCGAAGCCAATGCGATGGTGGTAAGACAATTTTATGCAAATGTTTCGGAGCATAGGGATGATGTGGTCATCGTGAGAAAGAGGCATGTGACGCCTCGGTGGAAGCCATTCGGAGAACCTACATGCTACCAGGTCCTGTGGCGGAGATGGATGACTTCTACGAGGCGTATGGTAGACGCTTCACTTAGTGGGAGACGTTCCTGCCAACTATCTGTGCCCCTGGCAAGGAGATTGAGTGGTATAAATACGGAGATAATTTCAAGTCGTCGACACTCACCTTTGAAGCGAAGTGTTGGATATACCTCATCAATAACCGCTTGATCCCGTCCCACAACACCACGGAGGTGAATGCTCCTCGTGCTTGTTTGATTTGGTGTTTCATGAACGGCCACGACTTTGATGTGTCCAAGCTCATGCACGAGGAGATGTTTATTCGCTGTCCAATTAAGAGGTATGGCTTCTTATTCCCCTCTCTTGTCACTAGATTATGCCGTGCAGCCCGGGTGCCGGAAAATTTGGCGGCAGATGGCAAAGTGCCGACAGAGGACGCCTTTCGAGCAGATAAGATAACTACTGGGAAGGATCATGTGGTGGATGGTGGTGCTGACGAGGAGCATTACAGTATTTTCAGCATTACAGTATTTTCAGTACCATCGAGCTATAATCGATGGGCAGGCCCCTATTGGGCAACCTCTGATCAGATGGTAATTTATATACCGAGCCTACTGTGGCCGAGCGCTTATGAGCGAGCCCAGTTGCCCGAGATATAGAGCCTAGTATGGTCGAGCGCCTATGAGCGAGCCTACTATGGTAGAGCAGTTATATATATATATATATATATATATACACCGAGCCTTATAGGGCCAGACAACTATTTTACTTATTATATTTAGAGAATTGAGTCAGAATCTGTAGGTAAGCATATGTGGAGATTATCAGTTCAATTTCAGATTTCTGTATACTGCCTTACATACTCGGTACACTATTTCGTACTGACGTCCCTTTCTGGGGGCACTGCATTTCATGCGTGCAGGTTTAGATAGACAAACGGGTAGACCTCCTCAGTAGGCATTGCCCGAGTTTAGATTTATCGGTAAGCTCCCCGTCCTTCGGAGTTATCAGGTCTAGAAGTTTTGTGTACAATCATGTATATATGTAGATAGGTTATGGGTAGGTCGGGGCTCTGTTCCGATCACAGTACATCTATCAGTAGAGGCTTGTAGACATATCATGTTGGTTAGTGCAGTATGTTGGGCTTGTAGGCCATGTAAATATATTTTGTTGGCTTTTCAGTTGTAGTAATTATGACGGCCTTGCCGGCCCAGCTTTATGTTGACATTAGTCAGCTTTGGTCTTCATTTAGTTTTATATTTTGCATCGCACATTATCTTGTAATGTGGCCCATAGCCAAAGTATGACATTACATGTTCAGAGTCTCGTAGTCGCTAGTGGTATGCAAGGATAGGTAGGCACCGGGTGCCGGTCTCTCCCCCAGGCTCAGGGCGTGACAAAAATACGGACCTGATACCAACAAGATCAAACATTAACCATCTTAAAACCATTATAATTTCAGTCTTTCAATTTTAATCAAAAATTCATATCTCGAGCCAGGAACCTCGAAATTTGATTCCGGGCATACGCCTAGGTCCCTATTTTACTACGGACCCATCGGGACCGTCAAAATATGGGTCCGGGTCCGTTTACTCAAAACTTTGACCAAAGTCAACTAAAATCACTTTTTAAGGCAAAAAAATATTATTTCTTGAATTTTCCACATAAAAGCTTTCCGAAAATACGCTCGGACTGTGCACGCAAATCGAGGAGGTAAAAATGAGAATTTTAAGGCTATAGAGCACATAATTGAATTCTAAAATATAAGATGACCTTTTAGGTCATCACAAATTGAGTCACCCAAGAAAGGACGGAATAAGTGAATGTTCTTTCTGACAATGATGAATGATAGACAACCCCTTGAATACTTTAGTTATTCTCGGATCTAGTCGAAAAGTATGGACAAGAATCTCAGCAAAAATGTGTTATTTGTATCTTAGCAATGAGATTCTATCTTCTTTCTCAAGTCAAAATGTATTTTTACAAATGAATATTACATGTCTCCTTTCATAGTGTCTTTTTCTATTTATAGGGAACATGCTCCGAATAAACCCTAATAGTACAAGTGCAGAGAATATCCACTAGAATATTCTTTGTAATATCCTATCTTGAAATTATCCCTTATAGCTCGGTCAAAAGTACTCGACCTCAGCCTTGACCCTTGTTGAATCCTCGACTTCGTCCCTTGTTGACTCTTCGACAACAAACTTTGCCACTTCTTGGGCCATTTCGACAAACGACGACTTGTGAACTCTTCCCCTAGTACTATCTTGGCTTAAATATCCTAAAGATAGATTTTGACCCATACAGTTAGTACCTCTGCTTATGAGGCCGGCTTCAGGCGGGTTTGATGAGCGGATCTTATTCTTTGTGGTAGAAACAATCAAGAGAGCTATTAAGGTTCCTGAGGAGAATGTTCCTGCCACTGTTGATGATGGAACCTTCCCGTCGGTGGAGGAGATAATTCCACACAATTCGGATTCCAGTTCCGATTTCACCAAATCACTTGATATTGAACCTGGAGCCTTTCGGTCAGTGATGGAGGTGAAGGAATTGGAAGAGCTTAAGGCTAAGTTCTGCCTTCCCAATCATATTGAATTAATCCCAGCTGGGTGGGATACGGTGTCGGACCACCATCCTAGGTATTGCGCCTTCTATGCCTACCCCTTCCAAGTCGGCTACTCTCTCCCTCTCTTTACGAAGGAGGAGGGATTCTATCATTATTATGGTGTTTCCCAGCTCAGCTCGTGCCGTATGTTTATAAACTTATAAATATGCTTACCAAATTTGGTGAGTTAGCTGGGGTCACTTAATACATCTGTTCGCCCCTAGCTTTTATAGGTGAACGATGTTGAATCTTCGCCACCGAGGGGGAAAATTCTTGGTGGTGAAGATGGACGACAAAGACAACCGCCAATTCTGGTTCAACTTTTTTTTGTCAGAACTGAGGACGTGGTCACCAATGTCAACGATTTTCCCGAGGCTTGGAATTATGCTCGTAAGTATTTAATTTCCTTTTTCGTAGGTATATGATTTTCTCCTGTGCTTGGTCATGGGCTTTGGCCTCTTGTCCTCTTCTCATGCAGCCAAGACCTCGCCTCCTCCTTCGGTCGCTCACATTTCTAACCGGGTCGATCGGCTCCTCCCTCACATCTTAGGTATTCGTGAATGGCCAAGTTTCTTTAAGAAGTTTGGGTATGCTCTCCCTTTCGACTAGTAAGTTCCTTTTACCATCAGTGTCTTAATTCTTTTTTTTTTGTGTTTACCTTTGCTGACCTTTCATTTTTCTTGTGTTTTCTTAGCTTCGTTCAGGGGATCTTCGAGGAGTTCCCATACCCTCATTCCGGAAGAGGAAATTTACTACGTCCTCTGCTCCTGCCCTTTCTTCGATGGTGGATGATCCTTCTTTTGTCCCGGTCCTTCTTGTTGATGCGGCCGAATTTGTCACTCATTCGACGTGGAGACTTCGACCACGGAGACCTCGAACTCTCCCTTGTATGCTCTTATAGAAGAGGACGATGAACCTTTTCTCGGTGATGGAGATTTGATGCCTCATAAGAGAAGGGTCGTGGACGTCAGGGCAGAGAGGTCGGCAGCCGCCGATGCAATAGACATCAATTTTGTCCTTCGGGAGACACGTAGTGCATATCGGGGAGAGCCTAGAGGCTAGTGCTGAGGACATTTGTTTGAAGGATATAGATAAATGACTTGTGAGGGATGCGGTCGAAGGCATGGCGGGCAGTGACAACCCTGTTCTTTCAAGACGTGAAGAGGCCTCGTCTTCCGGGGTTGCGACAGACGTACCTTCTACAATTGATGATAGAGGTAAGGTTGTTTCTGAGGAGGATATTGGATACGATTCCGACATGGATGTAGACGAGTTGAGGATGATCGAAGAGGGGCTTACTCAGCTTGAAGTGAGGTTGGAGGGGGTTCAGGGACTATTACAATCCCGATAGACTGTTATCTTCTCGTGGATACCGAGAAGATTATCCCCTCCCTTGTCCCTTTTAGTTATAAAGTTGAGAGTACGACCCTCAAGACTTTGAATGACAGCGACCTATCAAATAACATTGTCGGGCTCACCTTTCGGGTGAGTACATTTTTTGTTAGTTGTTTTCCTTTAGTTTTGTTCTTTCACAGTCTCTAACTTTCTTTGTTCATTTTGTAGACGGTCGTCTTAGAAATTAAGAGTGCTCATAACGAGCAGAGGCATAAATATTTCTATGTGAAGTTGAAGGACAAGTACTTCAGAGTCCTTAAGAAGTTTCGGGAGTATCGGTGTCGACTTCGTGAAGGCAGCGATATGCGCCAACTCACGGAGGACTTGAAGACCAGAGAAGAGAAGCTAGTGCGGATGGTGGGGAAGTGCAGCGTCTTGCCAGGGATGTTGAGGATCATAGAGGAAGATCTCGAGCTCAGCAAGGGGGTCGAAGCCCAGTGCAGTGATCTGCAAGATCAGGTTGTTTTGCTGCGAGCCCAGCTTGAGGTGTGTCAATTCAGGGGGAGGCTCTTAGTGGTGAGGTCGCCGAGAAAACAGAAGAGTGAAAGAAGGCGGAGTCCGCTCGGTTAGAGGCTTTGAGGAAGGCGGAGTCTCTTGAGGTGGTGATCCGGACTCTCCGTTCCAAGCGAGAAAGTGACTTAACAACGACAAGGCTTAAAAAAGAGCGGCTTGATGAGAGGATGGGAGAGTCGCAGAAAGAGAATTCTGGCCTTTACGATCGAGTTGCTGCTCTGGAGGATGATAATGACCAATTATTGGCACAGCCGTCCTCTTCGAGTACTTCATATTTTCCAAATGTTCCTCGGGAGTTATATAATGAGTGGATTCTTGTCGAGGCCCAGTTAGATGTCTTTCGAGATTTCCATACAGCGGGATCCATTTCTGAGGCTGCCCTCAAATATGTTCGTGTTAAGACTCATGAAGCTCGAGTTGCTTATAGGTATGATCCCGCTACGCCTGAGGTCGGTGAGGACGACGGGGGAGAGGGTGTAGACCGGCTCGAGGAGAACTCCTGGTATGATGCCACATATCCTAAAGGGCGAAGGCGACAATGGCGAAGGTATTGATAGTCAGGGTGGCGATGCTGTTGAGGGCCAAGTTGGAGAAGATGTTGAAGATCGTAATGGTGGTGACCAGTAGTTTTCTCTTTTGAAATTTTTTGTGTATTTTTTGCCGGCATCTTCACTAGCCTATTATAAATAGTTTTAAGTATATGAAATATCAAAAGTTTTTCCTTGCATCTTCATTCTCTTCCTGTGGTTTATTTTCTGTACTTGTGTATATTTTTGTTTCTTTATTGGGATGTGGCTGAGGGCCAATAGGTCTTTGTTCGAGCGAGGTCGAACATAATATTTTGTTAAATCGCGACCGAGGGACGGTAGGTATTTGTTCGAGCTGGGTCGAACATAACCTTTCGTTAAATCGCGGCTAAGGGCCGGTAGGTATTTGTTCGAGCTGGGTCGAACATGACCTTTTGTTAAATCACGGCCGAGGACCGGTAGGTGTTTGTTCGAGCTTGGTCGAACATAAGCTTTTGTTAAATCGCGGCCGAGTTCTGATAGGTGTTTGTTCTATCTTGGTCGAATATAACCTTTTGTTATATCACGGTCGAGGGTCGGTAGGTGTTTGTTCGAGCTTAGTCGATCATAAAATTTCGTTAAATCGAGGCCAAGGGTCGGTAGGTGTTTGTTCGAGCGAGGTCGAACATAACCTTAACACGAAAAAGGTGTGCTGATAGCGTAAGTTTCTTATTGCTTTGACACTGTTTCTTTGGTTACATTTTTGTAGAAATTTACAGATTTTTAGATGTTGGCTGGTGTTCCAATCCCAGTACCAGTTTATCTAGTCCCTTCATTGGTTGACCTGGAGAGTATTGAGGTCGAGAAATGAAATAGTAACAACGACTCTACCTTCAGGTACTTTGACTTGAAGCGTTCCCTTTGTCGCCTCGTTAAAAAAACTCCTTGAGAAAACCCAAATGGGACAAAACTCAAATGACAAAAAAAAGAGTACGATTTGGGGGACGCTTTTTTCTCTCAGAAGTTGAAGTATTTGAGGTGACTGATATTCCAGTTGTTTGGTAGTAGCCGTTCTTCCATTATCTCTAGTTGGAATGAACCCTTGTTTTCTTCGGCTATGATTTTCTGCGGACCATCCCAGTTTGTTCCCAGCTTGCCTTCTCGGGGATCTTTGCTTGCTTGAGTTTTTGCTTTCAGTACGTAGTTCTCGACTTTAAGCGATCGGAACTTTGCTTTCTTGTAGTAATACCGTTCTGCTTATTGGTTTGGGCGACGCATTCATATGTAGGCCATGTCTCTTTGTTCATCAATTTCGTTGAGTTCCTGCCTTCTACTCTCGTCGTTACTTGCACCGCTTTCATGGGAGTACCTTAAGCTGGGTTCTCCAACCTCGACCGATATTACTGCCTCAGTCTCATAGACCAAAGAGTAGGGCGTCTCTTATGTGCTTGTCTTCGCAGTTGTTCGATAGGCCCATAATACTTCTGGTAGCATTTCCGGCCACAGTCCCTTGGCATCTTCGAGTTTTTCTTCATGATGTTTAGTATAGAATTATTGGAGGCCGCAAATGCTTGGTCGTTACCCGCTACATGGTATGGGGTTGAGAGTATCCTCTTGATATGCCATTTCTCGAAGAATTCGACGGTTTTCTTTCCTGTGAACTGGGGTCTATTGTCACAACTGATTTCCTTGGGTAGGCCGGATCGGCATATGATGTTTCTCCATATAAAGTTAATTACCTCATTTTCTTGTATTTGAGTGAATTCTCTTGCTTCCACCCATTTAGAGAAATAGTCAGCTAGAACCAAAAGTAATAGTACATTACCTCACCCTACTGAAAGGGGGCCCACAATTTCCATTCCCCATTTGATGAACAGCCAAGGGGACGTGACTGGGTGGAGGTATTCGCCTGCTTGGTGAACCATTGGGGCGTACTTTTGGCATTGCTCGCATTTCCTCACGAAGTCTACTGTTACACCTCATGTTTTCGTACGTAAGAGTACGTCATAAGTCAATTGATGTAAGCTCAGAAATGAGATAATTATGAAAGAAAATAAAGTAAGTTAATCATTTTATCATGGAGGTTACAAATATTTAGGATCATGAACAACAAGTACAAAGAGGGTTGGAAGGTTCTGGAGCTAAGGAATTGAAGAATAAGTTTTGACGAAAATCGGCAAGTTGGGAATGTTATAACATGTACTTTTCGGGTGATACTAGGGTGCTCAAAATGATAAGGAGGTTATATTAAGAGTTATTTTTATCTTATGACAGTCGTGTGTTATGTTTTTAAGTCAAGCGAGTTGTGGAACAAAAGTTGGCAAAGATCATCACAAGTTACATTCATAAGTTTTACTGAAATTTAGGTCAAATGTAACTGCGATTTTCTCCCAATATACTTAGAGTTACGGAGTGTTCCACCTATCAAATTCAATATCTATGAGTCTAATTTCTAAATCATTAAATATTTTGTCAATATGATATCGGAGTAGAGAGATACATGCATTTTGGCGAGACTTCACAAGTTGCTAGGTGCCAAGTAGGTGTGTCACCTACTTGCTTAAATGAGAGTTCGAAAATGGGCCAGTTCGGGTCGTCCAAAGAGACCTTTTAAATTCCTATTTAGTTCATATAATACACTGATAAGAGGAAACAATAACCAGACCTAAACCCCTACAACATCCTCCCAAAAAGTGCACACAAACCCTAATTGAATTTCTCTCCTTTTCAAATTGTAGTTGGAGGAAAAACCTTGAGTTTGAAGAACCAAGATGGTAGTTGAGCTATTCAACAAACAAGGTAAGTTTACTTATCTATTTTATTCATTTTTTATGCTAGATATGTATGGAAAGTCGTTCTATAATTGTGAGAACTCAAGTGACGGTTGTAGGAAGCGGTGAGTTTGAGTTATTCACTTGTAGCAGACTGTTTTGTGGACAATTTTGTGTTGTTGTTGGATTGCGTGCTTTACTACTGTTTTATAGAGTTTTGGAGGAGGAAGGGTGTGGATAAACACCATATAAATACAGGGTGGTGGACTGGTCAGTCGTTGTAACAATTTCGGGTTATTTGACACTACTAAGGTGGTCGTTTTGTGTATGAAGATATTGGGGGTGTGTTGGGAATTTTGTAGTATTTTGTGGTGTATATAAGGTTGGAAAATAATGTATTTATGTTTATATTGTTTTGTTCTTGTATTGTTGGTATTATCTTGAATTTGGAGGAAGTAAGGATTATAGGGGAGATGCTGCCCATTTTTATATCAGTATTGTGGTTTTACCAGCCCTATGTAGATGTTTAGTTTGGTATTGCTGGTTGTAGACGTTATTTTCAAATGATTCAAAATATTTCCTCAGTGGCCTAAGTTTAGGGTTACCCCTCCAGAGTTCACAGTTACAGAGTGGTACACTCGGGCCGAGTATGGCACCGGGTGCCGACCACGCCTCTACGGGTTTGGGGCGTGACAAACTTGGTATCAGAGCAGTTCTATCTTAGGGAGTCTACAAGCCATGTCTAGTAGAGTCTTGTTTATGGGCGTGTTGTGCACCACACTTATAAGCAGGAGGCTACATGGCATTTAGGACTTTCACTATTTCTTCTTACTCTAGATCGTGTGGTAGAGCTCAGTTGGAAGATTCAAACTCCTAAATTTTATTTTATTTCGTAATAAAACGATACCTACATCCAGATAGACAGTTGGTAAGAGATTGAATGTGGGTGTAGAAGAGTTGAGTCAGAAGAACTCGATTTTGCATCATGCTTACGATGAGTAAATGTGAGGTCTTCAGCAGATCATTTGTGTACTAAGACGTGTAAGCTTCTTGATAAGGAACCCCAAGGCATGAATATCTATTCACCTCTATGGTAAAAAGAAATATGAGAATCAGAAGTAGACTCAACTTTCAACAAGTAAACGAAGCAAGGTAAAGAAGTGTACGTTGTACTCAGTTAGTGAAGATTATCAATATTTACAATTCAGGCAGAGAAATATAAGCATTCTGAGTTACTTTCTACAGTAACAGAGATATAAACAATTGAGCACACCCATCTTAATTATGCCCTATGGGAGCTAACATTTATTGTTTAAGGGGAAGATGGGACATCAAGATCCAACTAGGGTTAGAGTAACTCAAAATAGTGGATGGATTATTATCATTAGCTAAAATGTTTGAAGTATATCACAAACGTGGTAATAGATCTCCTTGTAAAACAACAAGATCTAGAATAGAACAGTCAGATATGAATACTAGAATGTTCTAAAATTTCAGAAGACAGGTAGTGGAATCCTAGAAGGAATAAATATTTACCTTAGTATGGATCTCGTCCCTAGTTAAGAGAGAATGTTAGGCGACCCGAAGATCTAGTGGATGGAGCAAGGGGAGCTGAAAGCGAAATAATATTTTGTTAAAGTTTTCAAAATAAGGTAATAGACAGAGATATTAGCAGGAGAATAAGAAGAGAGTAAATGAAGCATTACGAGTAAGGTATGATAAATGGGTGATAACGGTAAATTAAAATATGACAAGATGACAGAGTATATAGTCAAGTGAAGGAAAAGATAAATAGTGACAAGCCTTGAGACTATAAAAGTGTATATGCCATAAAGTCATATCTTTATTTCGAGAAATGAGTTGGTGACTCCAACATGATTACTAGAAGGCTAAGTTAGAGCCCCAGAGTAAGAGAAATTAGTAGGGCTAGTGAATAAGAAAAAAAACATCGAACATGATTTAGGGACCAAAGGATTCGATAATAGTCGACATCGTGAGAATTTCAGAGATCGCATTTCGGCAATGATAGAATGGACAACGAAAGAATAACCTTTAAAGGTCATTCAGGAAGATGCTTCCCTAAAGCAAGCATTGTGAGCAAAGTTAAGCTTAAGGAACTAAATGTGCCAGTTACACTAGGTGTCACCCTCGCGCGTAAGAAATTCAGTTATCCCTGGTAAAGAAGGGTTACTGCAAGGCAAGTAAGAGTCAGTGAAGTCTTGAAAAGACGTTGAAGATGAAAAGGTAAAATATTTATAGTTAAATGTTTACCGAATTAAATGCAAGTACTTCCCTAAAAGGGGGAAGACGATATGATCTGGTATTAAGTCAGAGTTATGTAGTTCATGTAACTATGAAATAGTAAAGGGAGAATGCGGTAAAAGGGCGAAAGGAATGATATTGCATTTATTCAGAACCCACAGATATGCTACGACTAATAACATATGCAAGCACGACGCCTAAGAGAGGCAATAAGGGTTCCTACACCAGATGTTATTGATAAATAAGTGCGAATGCACATTTGATTCATTAGGATCCAGTGCAAAAGATAAGTTAAGACAAAAGACATAACCCAAGAGAGGTTATGCACATGAGCATGGATTGACGAGTAGTTAGTAGTTGATTCAGGAAGAGCTTAGTTATGGCTAGACAAGAGGTCTCAGATAAATCACTAGATCATGCAAGATAAATGTAGTAAAACCCAGCATAGGAAATTCAGTCTCATAGATACGACATCGTAATCCTTGAAAAATATTATATATGAGTTGGAGTAGTAAAAGGTACCGTATAAGTGTTACACAAATAAAAGAGAGTGCCACTAGGGAGACAAACAAAATTTCTGTTCAAAAGTAACCCTACGAGCATAAGGGCGCAGAGATAAGTAAATAAGGATAATTATTGGCGAGTAAGTGCATCAAAAATTTCGTCGGGTATACGATGTAAAAAGCTCCCAGCTTTACAAGAGTCAAAGGGTCTTACCTAAGTGCTACAACGAAAGACTAGCTGAAGAAATAAGGAAGAAGGATTCAACATAAGCATACTGACCTAAAGAAGAAATGACATTGGACCAACAATCTCACTACAACATTGCACGCACTCCATAAGAAAGTGGCACCTATCATGACGAATGAACAGGTAGTAAAATCAAAAGTAATATTTGAGATCATATGAGTTGTACGGAATTCCAATAAGTGTGGGCACTAAGATAAGCCAAGTACTCATGCAACATGAGTGATCCTATGACGGCAGAGCAGTTACACATACCGAGCCTTATAGGGACGGACAACTATTGTACTTACTATATTGAGAGAGGTGAGTCAGTATCAGCAGATAAACATATCTTCAATTATATTTGACTCCTAGGTACTTTCAGTTATTATATTATCAGTTCTGTTTCAGATTTCAATTATCTTGCTGCTTTACATACTCGGTACATTATTTTGTACTGACGTCCCTTTTGCTTGGGACGCTGCATTTCATGCCTACAGGTCCTGATAGACAGCTGGATAGACCTTCCCAGTAGACAAAGTCAAAGATAAGTTTGGTTGGTAAGCTCCACTTCCCCGGAGTTACCAGGTCTATACCGTGGAGTCCATTTTATATACACATGTTTGATGGGTAGGTCGAGGCCCTATCCCGACCATGATACGGTTCAGTTATTCCTAAAGGCTTGTAGACGAGTCATGTACATTTTTTTATATCAGTATTGTGGCTTTACCAGCCCTATGTAGATGTTTAGTTTAGTATTGCTGGTTGTAGTCGTTATTTTCAGATGATTCAGAATATGGCCTCATCGACCTAAGTTGAGGGTTACCCCTCTAGAGTTCACAGTTACAGAGTGGTACGCTCGGGTCGAGTATGGCACCGGGTTCCGACTACGCCTCTTCAAGTTTCGGGCGTGACATCTGAGACATCATTTTCAATGGTGGGCCAGTAGTATCCCGCACATATGAGGCATCTGACCAGTGCTCGATTACCAAAGTGAGCTCCGCAATGGATTTCATGGACTTTTTCAGGGACGCACTAGGTTTGGTTCGGGCCCAAGCACTTTGCTAGAGGGCCGTCGTAGGTCCTCGTGTACAGGTCGCTATGAAGTAAATTGTATATGACCGCTTGCATTCTTAGTTTTTGGCTTCTTCTTTTTCCGCTTGTGAGTGTGTTGTCCTGCAAATATGCGATAATACGATTGCGCCAGTCCTAATATAACTATATGGTTCTTACCTCATTTTGGTCTAGTAATGATTTGAGGAGGTCGACTGCACTTTTATCTTCGGTTATGATGTTTTTGGTAGCTGCAACTAGTTTGGCGAGGTCATCTGCTTCGGCATTCTATGCTCGTGGGATTTGATCGAGGTGAAATTCGTCGAACTGAGGCAATAGCTTGCAGAATGTAGTCTGGTACTTCTGTAATCTTTGTTCCTTGATTTGGAAAGTCCCTGTGACTTGGTTGACTACGAGCTGGGAGTCACAATGGAGTTTCAACCGTTTCGCCCCATATTTGAGTGCTAGCCTTAACCCTGCAATTACGGCCTTATTGTTAGTCGTATCTAGCCACCTTATAAACTGGAGAATTACTTTGCCTGTTGGGACCTCGAGTACGATTCCCAGTACAGACCCTTATGCGTTGGATGCGCCATCGGTGTATAGGACCCAAAGGTCTTGTGTTTGGAGGGAAGCTTGGACAGTTTCTCTTTCGACTTCAGGCATTATTTTTGCATTGAAGTCGGCGACGAAGTCGGAAAACACTTGTGACTTTATCATCGTTCGCGGCTGGCATGTGATACAACGCTCACGTAGCTCGATGACCCATTTGGCCAGCCTCCCGTTTAGCTCGACTTTATGCAAATTTCTCCTCAAGGGAAAAGTTATGACGATCGAGATGAGGTGGCATTGGAAATAGGGTCTAAGCTTCCATGAAGCTACGACCAAGGATAAAGCCAATTTTTTGAGGCGTGGGTACCTCATCTTAGTGTCGACGAGTGTTTTGATAATATAATAGATGGGAGATTTACCTTTGTTTTTGCGGATCAAGACTGCGCTTACTGCTACCTCGGATACGGCTAGATAGACGAGGAGTTTCTCCCCAGGTTCGGGTTTCGAAAGCAGGGGCGGTGATGATAGGTATGAATTTATTTCTCGTAGAGCCTGGACACATTCGGAAGTCCATTTCAAAGTTGTTGTCCTTCTTGGGTACACCAGAAAATATGTGACATTTATCCGACGATCGCCAAATGAACCTTGATAGGGCCGCGATACGACCGGTCAACCTTTAGACTTGCTTTTTGGTGGTTAAGAGTTCTGGTATCCCCTAGATAGCTTTGATTTGGTTTGGTTTGATCTCTATTCCTCGTTGCGACACCAAGAAACCCAAGAATTTTCCCGAGGCTACGCCAAACACGTATTTCTCCAGTTTCAGCATCATTCCATATCGTCTGAGTGTGTCGAAAGTTTCTTTCAAATGATCGATGCGATCCTCTGACCTTTTGGACTTGACCAACATATCATCTATATATACCTCTATGATCTTATCGAGCTAGTCTTTGAACATCTTGGTTACCAACCTTTGATAAGTAGCCCCTGCGTTTGTTAGTCCAAACAGTATGACCCGATATCAATATGTTCCTTGGTGGGTGATGAACGTGGTATTCTCCTGGTCTTCTTCTTCCATGTGAATTTGATTATAGCCTGATTAAGCGTCCAAGAAACTCAATAGTTTATGCCCGGCTGTTGCATCGATGAGCTGGTCGATTTGGGATAATGGAAACGAATCCTTCAGACATGCTTTGTTCAAGTCTGTGAAATCCAAGCACATCCACCATTTCCCATTTTTCTTTTTGACCATCACTATGTTGGCAATCCACTTGGCATACTTCGACTCCCTGATGGAGCCATTTTCTAACAGTTTTCCACCTCTTCGCAGATTTCATCGTTGATGGCGGAGTTGAATTTTTGTCTGACTTGCCTTACTGGGGTTGGAACGGGTCAATGTTTAACTTGTGTGTGGCGAAT
Organism: Nicotiana paniculata; assembly: GCA_005239505.1. Classification (NCBI taxonomy): domain Eukaryota; kingdom Viridiplantae; phylum Streptophyta; class Magnoliopsida; order Solanales; family Solanaceae; genus Nicotiana; species Nicotiana paniculata. Next base: position 44,908 of record MDKI01092453.1, on the reverse strand, counting down.
TCGTTTGGGATACCCGACATATCTGCATGGATGAAAGCAAACAAATTTTCACTAGCTATTAAGAATAAACTGAATTTACCTGGTTCCTGGAGTTTACAGTCGATATAGGCCTTCTTGCTATGATTGTTGAGGTCCAATTGAGTGGGGTCGAGGTCTTCTGTGGTCGAACCTGCAGCCTCGACCATTTCGGGATCCATGATGACATCCCTGGTTTCTTCTTTCTTTGACCTCGACCTCGTTGATTGCTATGCCTCTTTTTCTTTGTTTTGTTCTGTTGGGTGGTCGTGCTGTCCAAGGCAATGTGGTAGCATTCCTGGGACGTCCGTTGTTATCCATGTATGTTGAATATCCCTCATGGTGTTGGGAACTTAATTACTTGGTATAAGCTGGATGTGATGGCTCTCATGGGGTGTATCCATGATCGTCCCACTATGGCGTTGTACGGTGTGGCCTAATCCATGATATCGGATGCCATCTCCAGAGTCACGCCGTCGGCCAAGACGGGGAGTGTAATTTCCCCGGATGTTCGCCAACTGCATTATTAAATCCGATTAGTGTGATACAACGCGTCACTATCTTATCCTCGAGCCTCATTTGGGTAAGGACTCGGGGATGGATAATGCATGCACCGCTTCCATCTTCCACCATGATACGTTTGACAACGACGTCTAAAATGCGTAAAGTAATAACGAGGGCATCATTATGAGGGAAAATCAATATGTCGGCATCCGACTCGTCGAATATGATACTTTCTTAGAGTCCATCATACCGTTTGTGGGTGTAGACCGCTTGAGTTTGTGAGAGGTGGTAAACTTCATGCCATTGATAGAGGCATCGTAGCTACCACCCATGATCATGTTGATGGTACGAGCTTGCTATGGCAGCTTCGCCGGGCCTTGATGTTCACGTCCCTTATTTCTTAACAACTTTTTGAGATGCCCTTTCCGTAACATGTATACTACTTCTTGTCTGAGGGTGATGTAATCTTCTATTTTGTGCTCGTGTTCCTAGTGGAACTCACAGAGGACGTCAGACTTTTTGGCGTTCGGATTTGATCTCATCTTTGGCGGCCACTTCACTTTTGTTAGGAGTTTCTCAAGAGCGTAGACTATTTATGTATGCAGCACACAAAAATTGTGAGCAAATAATAAAGGAGGCATACCTCTTTCGTTCTGATGAGTCCCTATTTTTGGTATGGACGGGCCTTCTTCATAGTGGAGGGAGGGTGTGGCGTACGCCCTTACATATGATTGGTGTTGTTCCATGTTAGGTCGCACAATCGAATGATCACTTCTGGTACTATCTCTTTGTTCTTTTCTGGATTCGGCTTGTACCGAGGTTAGCCGGTGAGTTGGTCCGTTGAGATCGTCCTCGTCTGCTCGGAACTCAGCACAATTAGCATTGTGTATTTCATCCTAAGTAGTTGGAGGATACTTCATCGATCAGCTCAATAATTTTCTTGTTTCTCTTGAACCTTCTCTACTCAGCCCATTCTAAAAAGCTGCGACATCATCCCTTCGGAAACGTCTGGCAGAGTAATCCTTACTCTATTGAACCGGGTGAGGAAGTCCCTTAGGCCCTCTCGCAAGGACTTCTTAATAGCAAATATGTCATTTACTCTCGCCTCAGCCTTCCTGGCTCCGACATGGGCGGTTACGAACGTATCAGCCATTTCTTTAAAAGTTTCTATTGAGCATCTGGTAGCTACAAAAACCATGTTAATGCCCCTCCCATGAGGGTTTCACCAAACTTCTTCAGCAAAATGGAGGACACTTGTTCCTTGGCGAGGTCGTTGCCTTTCACGACGATGACATAGGGAGTCATATGATCTTCAGGATCAGTTGTTCCGTCGTATATCCTGAGATAGGGTGGCATTGAAGGTCTTTGGTATGGCATGCGGGGCTGCATCATCACTGTATGGCTGCTCTACGAACCCGTCGGCGTCCCTTTTTGACATAAACTTAGGAGCGCCCGGTATCTTGTCAACCCGTTCATGGTGTTCTTCCATCTGGTCCCGAATTGCCTTGTTTTCATTCTTCATTTCTTCCATCCTCTTTAGAATGGCGGCGAGGGAATTGTCACCTACACTATCAGTAACGTTGTGAGTTATACATGTCATTGGAGGGAGGGGTCGGTTGCATTGCTCGTCTGTTTGTTGTATCGTGCAGGCCCTTGCGGTTTTTGCAGTCACGCCTAGAGCGAGTTTGTTGAGGATGCTTGCTAGTGTGCAAGTCAGCCATTTATCGAGGAGTTTTTACAAAGCTGGGAGTGTCCCCTCCTCTGTAGATGTGAAGGCCCCTTTTCCGCTGGGTTTTGTTATGTTGCAGTATGGGGGTGGTGACCTCTCACCTAGGTGACGCGTTGGGCGTCGTGTCCTCACCTACTGTTTTGCAACTTCGTTGATGATATTCATAAGATTGGTTAGAAGTCACTTTTTATTTTTGTCCTTTCTCCTTGATTACCTACCATGTAGGGTTTGTATACACAAAGAAAGGAGATCCCGAGGTTTTTTGATTTTAGTGACTTGCTTTAATTGTAGATCTAGAGGAAACTAAGAAATCCCTATGGAAGGCGCCAAGTTGTTTAACCAAAAATATAGATCTTAGTTGAAATAATTAAAATTATATAAAAGAGGGTTAATCTTAGCTAACTGTAATATCCCTAAGATGGATTTCTTGAAAAACAAATAAACACTATGTTGATATAGTCGGACACTAAAGGTAACATGCAATAAATATCCCAAGAAATCAAAGGCAATTGTGTAGCATTCAATATCAATGAATAACAATAAAATAGCATATAAGTAACTAAAATGAATAAGTCACCCAAGAAAGGACAGAATAAATAAATATTTTTTCTGACAATGATGACGATGGACAACCCCTTGAATATTTGAGTTATTCTCGGATCTAGTGGAAAAGTATTGACAAGAATCTCAGTGAAAAGGTGTTGTTTGTATCTTAGCAATAATATTCGATCCTCTTTCTCAAGTCAAAGTGTATTTTTATAAATGAATATCACATGTCCCTTATCATAGTGTCTTTTTCTATTTATAGCGAACATGCTCCTAAAAAACCCTAATTGTATCCACTAGAATATTCTCTGTAATATCCTATCTTAAACTAGCCGTTATAGCTCCGTCAAAAGTACTCGACCTCGACCTCGACCTCGACCCTTGTTGACTCCTCGATTTCGTCCCTTGTTGATTCTTCGACCACAGACTTCGCTGCTTCTTGGGCCATTTCGACAAACGACGACTTGAGAAATCTTCCCCTAGTACAATCTTGGCTTAAATATCCTAAAGATAGATTTTAACTCATACAATTATGAGTATAGTGTGTGTGTTTGTGTGTACTCCCTCCATTTCAATTTATGGGAACCTGTTTGACTGGGCACGAAGCTTAAAAAAAATGAAGACTTTTAAAATTTGTGGTTCTAAACAAGTCAAAAAAGGGTCCAGAGTATTTGTGTGGTTATAAAAGCTTCTCATTAAGGGTAGAATTGAAAGTTTAAGCTAAATTGTTTCCAAATTTAGAGAAGGGTCATTCTTTTTCGAATGAACCAAAAAGGAAATAGGTTCATATAAACTGGAATAGAAGGAGTATGTATGTGTGTGTGTGTGTGTGTGTATGTGTGGATGGTTTTGCTTTCGGGAGAAATTCAAAAATAGCCAGATTTATCAGTGGTCATTCAAAAATAACCACACTTTCAATAGTAATCGAAATTTAGCCACTTTTCATGTAAATATAAATCTGAACGAAAACACTGTTCAAAATCCAAAAAATACTCAAGTATATTATACTGGAGTTCCAGCATAAGCATACTGGAACTCCAACATATTATACTGGAGTTCTAGCATAAGTATACTGGAACACCAACATAATATAATGGAGTTCCAGCATAAGTATACTAGAACTCCAGCATAATATACTGGAGTTCCAGCAAAGTATACCGGTCCAGTATAATATGCTGGAAGTTCATACACATGTGCTCGAATCTCTAGTATATTATGCTGGAACTTTACGCGTGTTGGAGTTCCAACATAATATGCTGGAAGTTCATACGCAGGTGCACCGAACTCCAGTATATTATGTTGGACTGGTCTCTGTTGCAGCAAATTAGTGGCTATTTTTCAATAACTTGGCAAACACTGGCTATTTTTGAATGACCAGTCCGAAAATTAGCTAGCCCGTGCTATTTTTACTTTTCTTTCACCACCATTTAAAAATAAAAAATTTCAAAGAAAGAGGAAAACAATTGCTTATTGCCTTTGTGAAGTTCTCTCCACTATGACCAATAAAATCAACAGGCCGTCCTATCGGGGGATTTGCATCTATACCCTCTTTTTGGGCCATGTTTTAACTTATACCCGCTTTGCAAAAATAATTGCAAGCGTACCCACTTTGCACGTAAACTTCAGACATACGGGCCTGAAGTAGCAAAGGTAATCACACAAACTTCAGCATTCTAGTAGACGGCTAAACTTAAGCATTCTACTAGCTGAAGTTTTATTCTCTATTTGTTGAACTTGAGCATGTTTTAGCTGAATTTTTGTCCCGGATTCAATAGTTTTGTCGTAAAGCTTTTTCAAAAACTTCAACAGAAGATGCTGAAGTTATTTTGTTCATTTGTAAAAATTTCAGCACTAAATAAGTTGAAGTTTTGTCCTGGATTTATTAGTTTTGTCATAAAACTTTTTAAAAAAACTTTAGCAGAAGATGCTGAAGTTATTTAGTTCATTTATAAAAACTTTATTAGTTTTGTCATAAAGCTTTTTCAAAAAACTTCAGCAAAAGATGCTGAAGTTATTTAGTTCATTTGTAAAAACTTCAGCACTAAATAAGCTGAAATTTTGTCCTGGATTAATTAGTTTTGTCATAAAGCTTTTTAAAAAAAAACTTCAGTAGAAGATGTTGAAGTTATTTAGTTCATTTATAAAAATTTCAGCACTAAATAAGCTGAAGTTTTATTGTCAAGTGCCATATTAATCCAAACTCCTTAAACATTCGATTAAACACTGGAAGAAGAAAGGAGCGCACAGGTAGCAGGAAGAAGGAGGCGCCTGAAGTTGTAAAAATTAGGGTATAAGTTAAATAATTTTAAAATATGGGTATAGCTTAAATGTGGGTGACCAAATAGGGCGCCCCGTGCAATTTTTACCGTCCTATCTGTAGCAAAATTGGGCTAAAGCCCATAAGTGAACATTTTATTTTGACAAGTAGCAGCAACTTAACGCCCAACAAGCAAGTGCAGCCCATCGTTAGCCTAAGAGCGCTTGTCTACACTACGACAGAAGAAAGGGAGAAAATTCAAAAATAGTCAAATTTACAAGCGGTCATTCAAAAATAGTCACAGTTTCAAAAGTAATCGAAATTTAGCCACTTTTCATGTAAAGAAAAATCTGAACAAAATCACTGTTCAAAATCTGGAAAATATTCCAGCATAGTATATTGGAAAATTCCAGTATAATTTACTGAAACTCCAATATACTTATTCTAGAACTAGTATATTATACTGGAGTTCCAACATAAGTATACTGAATTTCCATCATAATATACTGGAGTTCCGGTATAATATATCGGTCGAGCATAATATGCTGGAAGTTTATACACAAGTAATCCAATCTCCAGTATATTATCATGAAACTTTCCGCGTATTGGAGTTCCAACATAATATGCTGGAAGTTCCTAACATGTGCACCAATCTCCAGTACATTATGCTAGAACTTTTCGTGTTGCAGCAAAATAGTGGCTATTTTTCAATGACTTTGCAAATGTTGGCTATTTTTGAATGACCAGTCCGAAAACTGGCTAGCCCGTGCTATTTTTACCGGAAGAAATTGAGCAACATAGCATCTTGTTAACGATCCATTCTAAATAGGGAATCTTACAAAAATGTCCCAAATAAACTCCAACTTACCAATCTCCAGCCATTATTTATAAACTTATCAAAATTAGCCAATCACATATAAAAATTAAAATCCCAAATAAATAAGAGTCTTTCTCTCCAAGAATTACACGCAAAGATCTCTATATTTTAAGCACGATTAGCAACATTAGATGCAAGACGAAAATGAAATTTCATGCATGAGGTAGCAAATAAGGAGATGAAATACAATATATATATATATATATATATATATATATATATATATATATATATATATATATATATATATATATATATATATATATATATATATATATATATATATATATATATATATATATACAAGATTCAAAAATCTAAGCAAAAAAGAACCTTTTTCAATGGGTAGGGTTGAAATTCTTTGAAAACATATAGATGAGTCGATATACAAATTTGAGGAATATTGGAGGTGATTTGCACTGAAATTCATTGTTAAAATCGAGTTCAAATTTTTTTTCTTCGATACATGTATCACACATGTATCTCACACACAAGTATGTGTTACAAATTTGATACAAATATAATTCATATATGATACACAAATGATATACAATGTGATACACATATCATTTTTTTCATGTTCATCTTCTACTTCGAATTTTCAATTTAAATCCCCTCAAAACTCCACCTAATCATCCCAAAACTGAGATTCAAGCTCCTTACTATGTACCCAATCTATTCTAATAATACCCAATCATAAGAAAATATTTAACCTTTTTTTTTGGGGGCTACAAATAGCTTATTTGCTAATATTAGTAATATTTTATGAATTGGCCAATTTTTATAATAAGCTACTTATAAATTGACATAGCTAGTAGTTTCCCTTCTAAATATTCTTTCTGTTTCATTTTAAATATGACATAACATGTGTTTCTGTTAAAAAAATTGAAGTTTGTGAGTTTTAATACGTCATAATATTTTGTGAAGTTATAAAAACTTCTCACGGTAAAATTAGAAATTTAAATTTATTAATTTTCAAATTTAAGGTAAGTGTCTTTTATATATGTGTGTGTGTGGTGCAAATGTGTCATAGGAAAACAGGAGCAGATTTATTCCACATGGATTGGGAACTCCAAATGGGTGACTGTCACCCTCTATACATGTTTTTGAAGAAAAGGTTAAGTCACAGCTAACCAGATTTGACATGTTATTTAAAGTATGAGAATGATGCAATCCCTTTTTCTCCACAAGGAAAACTTCATACTTAACTAGTTCAACTTAGATAGCAGCTTAAACATTAACATCTTTTTCATTCAGTTGGGACAATGGGATTTAATTTCAGTATATATTGATTAATGATGTACATGCACGCAGCAAAATTAATAAAGAAACGAAAAAAAAAACTAGTTTGACACTCTGTCCCTATGGGTGATAAATTTCTCTGTTCGGAACAATATATACATAATTTCTATAAATGTTTTGGACAGAAGTTCCTAACAATGTAATAATTGAGAGAAGCATTGAATGTAAGGTTTTTTCCAGAAAATATGCCCACATTAAAGGTTAATGGAGGAAGGAAGAGTCTGAGCTAAAAGCTTTCTGTGGCAGACACCTTAAGTGTAACAGAAGTAGGGAGATTAATGTGTACAATATGCTAGCTGGTATGGCATCTTCTATTGTCTTATACCTTTTACAATCATGGACTCTCAACTGCCATTCTTACACACTCTTCAGTTGGTTTATATATATTACTCCATCCGTTTCAAATTAGACGAGGTACTTTTCTTTTTTAGTCTGTTCCAAAATAAATGACATGTTTCTAAATTTGAAAATAACTAAACTTCAAACTCTTCTTTCTAATTATTTTACCTTTAATGAGAAGTTTTTATAACTACACAAATGCCATGACCTCACAAAACTTTTACCCCTTAAACTTTGAAGACCATAAGTGTCAAAAGTCTTATTTTTTTCTTAATTTTCGTGTTCAGTCAAACTATCTCATCTAAATTAAAACAGAGGGAATACTTCCTACTTGAGAGATTACTACTAGTATATTTTATGACCCACATTTTCTTTGCTCTTTGTGTTTGCAGGTCTGATAAAGGTTTCGTGTTGTGAAGGTAAAGGGCGGTCAATTGAAAAGATTTATACTAGATAGGTCAAATATTATTTTTAAACATAAATTTTTAACACCCTTGAATACCTTTAACACTTTTCCCGACTTTGTCACGGGAGAAAAACAGAAGAACCAAAAAAGTAATTGTAGGCAAGAAGAAGGCTCAAAACCAAAAGTAAGTGAGCTATCAACATCATTAATAATGGAAAAGTGGGAATAATAGAAAAAGGGAGATTACCAGGCCAAATTTAGCAAAATTGATGAGTATTATGAACTTAAAATCACTCTCCCTAATTTGGTTGCCGACTAGCTGGATTAGCTTCCAAAAAGAAGACAATTGTTGGATATATGGTTTAATTTGGATGGTGTAATCATACTATCCCAGGGTTACAAGATTTTCTATAGGGGACCACACTCTTGTACCTTATGGTTTCAACCCATGTGCTATTTTTTGTACAACTATGACAAAATTTCTATATCGATATTATGGAGGTTGTGACAACCAATTACCCCTCCAGTCATATTTCACCCAAGTGAAATTTGCCCCTTTTTCCAGGTAAAGTATTACTACTACTTGCTATAATGCCAGTCCTACTACTGTATTACTGAAAATTTGTATGTTACAACACAGTTCAATTTCAGAGCACATTCTGCCAAAGCGAAAAAAATATTACTAGGGAGTTTAAGAGCAGAGGTGGAGCTATAGGTGATTAATTCAGAACCCACATATTTCAAATCTTGGCCCACCTCTGTTTAGGAGTATTTGAATATTGAAGTTGTGTCCGTACATGAAATTCACTTTGAAAAGAAGTCGGAGAAATTTCATAAATGGCTGCTCAATTTTTACTCAAAGTCACTAAATTACTTTCGCAACCTGAAAGTTATTGAAATTAAAAGTTGTAAATGATTGTACATTGTTGTATTTATGTTATACTCTTCTAGAAGGTGATTAGATAATTAGTTAGTTGTTAAGTTCAGCTTATGTTAGTTAAGATAAATAGGGGTGTACAACAGTTTTTTTCTTAGTGCAGTAACAAAAAAATCTATTTCTGATTTTCCTACATCTCTCTCCATCATCTTCTCTGATTTCTCTTGCTCGAGCTCACTAATGGCTGAACCTAGGGCTAGATTTCAACATGGTATCAGAGCCATAGTTCTTCGCGGCTGAGGAACGAGCATTTCATCCGGTCAATTCCCTATGTTTTCCTTCTTTTTCACTCGATGTTTGATCTCTTCTCCTCTGCATCTTCAATTTTCTCAGATCTGGTTTTTTCTGTCAAGATGGCGTTTGATTCACCTCAAGTTACAGCTGGATCCTCACATGCAAACAATCAGCAGGTCGATTGTAACGATCCGATGTATGTTCATCCCTCAGATACACCGGGTACATCACTTGTTTCTCAATTGTTAATTGGAACTGAAAATTACTCGTAATGGAGGCGATCTATGGAGATGTCACTCCTTGTAAAAAATTAACTTGGATTTGTTGATGGAACTTGCACTAGAGAGCAGTACGAGAAAAATGTCTTCCAATTGCGGCAGTGGGATCGTTGTAATGCTATAGTACAGTCATAGATTCAAAGCCCTGTGGCTAAGGAACTCAGGAAAGGAATTGTGTACTCTTCAAATACACAGAAGGTTTGGAAAATACTTAAGGATCGTTTTGATAAAGTTAATGTCACTAAGGTATATCATATAATAGGGAAATCAGCTGCCTAACACAGTGCATTTCTAGTGTATCAGTATATTTTTCTAACCTCAATGACCTCTGGGATGAATTTGAGTCGATAATATCTGAGCCATGTGACTGTGAGAAATCTAAGACATTTATTGATTTTCTTCGCCAATATAAACTTATGAAGTTTTTAATGGGATTAAATGATACGTATGCTCCTCAAAGGAGCCAAATACTGATGATGTAACCAACTTCTTCACTTAATCAAGCGTATTCAATGATAGTTCAAAGAAGAAAATCAAAGGCTAAGTAGTGGATATGGTATACAAAGTGAAATTCTAGGAAGCGGACCTATGAATACTGAGATCAGCTCCTTTGTGTCGGCAAATAACTCAAATGTGAAGTTCAAAAGAAACACAAATCTGGTTTGTGATTATTGTAAGATGAAAGGACACACAAGAGAGACTTGCTATAAATTGGTAGGGTATCCACAAGGTTTTAAGTTCAACACCAAAAGGAGAGGGACAAATGACAACTACACACATGTGGCACACAATGTGAGTACAATGGAAGAGACTAAATACAAAGGAACTGATGGAACTAGAGTGATAAATGGAATGATCAATGAGCAACTCCAGTTTTCACACCTGAGCAGTACCAACAAATACTCAGAATGTTGAGCAGGGAAAAGGGACCAACAAAGAACAAACACCAGTAGATGTAGCTAATATGGAAGGTAATTTAATTACTGATCAAGTTAAGTGGATTATTGATACTGGTGCTTCAAATCATATAGCTTCATCCTTAGATCTATTATCCAATACTAAGCATGTTCCTCATTCGAAATCTACTTCAGTTCATTTACCAAATGGACAAAGTACTCAGATCACACATATAGGATCGTGTGTCCTGTCTAACAACCAAACTCTACATGATGTGCTTTATGTGCCCAAGTTTAAGTATAATCTGATGTATGTGTCCAGATATACCAAAGAGTTAAATTGTATAGTCTCTTTTTATTCTGATTTTTGTCTCTTTCAGGACCTCTTCTGTGGCAAGGTGAGGGGTATTGGTAGCCTCAAGGATGGACTCTATATCCTCAATCCTTCAAAGCCTGTTGCATCTCCCACTTCCACCTGCATGACAACTAAGCAGTCTGCATATTTCACTATGTTGTGGAATCAAAGACTTGGCTATGCTCCTCATTCAGTTCTTAAGAATATACCTACAATAAAGACATTGTTGTCTAGTTCTAGCTCTTGTAGCTGTCATGTTTGTCCATTAGCTAAACAAACTAGGTTGCCTTTCCCTACTAACATTTCAAGATCAAAATGTTCATTTGAACTTGTTCATATGGATATGTGGGATCCTTATAGAGTAAACACTTACAATGGTTATAGATATTTCCTAACTCTTGTTGATGATTTTTTACGAATGACTTGGACCTTTCTCCTAAGACTGAAATGTGATGTTTATGTGATTCTATCAAATTTTCTTCTACTGTTAAGATTTTCAGATCTGATAATGGCTATGAATTCTTCAATTCTCTTTGTTCTAATCTGTTTCAAACCAAAGGAATTGTTCATCAAAGTAGTAGTGTCTATACTCCCCAACAAAATGGGGTGGTAGAAAGGAAGCATAGACACTTACTTGAAGTAGGCAGGGCTATGAGGTTTCAAGCTGCACTACCTTTGAAACTGTGGGGTGAATGCATTCTAGCAGCCAATTATATTATTAACAGACTGCCTAGCACTATTCTACATGGAAAGACTCCTTATGAGCTTTTTCATGATTGTTCTCCTAAACTAGATCATCTAAGGACGATAGAATATCTTTTTTTTGCTACCAAACTTGACTCTCATGATAAATTTCAACTAAAATCCATTCATGTTGTTCTTCTAGGTTATGCCTCTACACAGAAAGGGTATAAACTATATGAACTTGATTCTGGAAAAATCTTTGTCAGTCGAGATATTATCTTTAAAGAAAACGTCTTTCCTTTTAGATGTCCAAAATAAAAATTCCCTTCATCACACCATGATTCCTCAATCCTCATGCTTGCAGCTAGTTCTGAGTGTTTTCCTCCTCCTCCCACACTGGATCATCATCCAGTCTCACCTTCATTGCCTTAATCTCCAATCACAAGCTTGCCAGCTTCACCTCTAGAACCCCACAGTCCTCTATCCACTACCAATACATCCACTGCTGTAGAGTCAATCCCATCATATACCCTGCTCTCCTCCTCTCCCTTGGATCCTGTTACATCTGCTGAACCTAGCTCTTCTATCTCACCTGCCTTATCTCCACCAAGAAAGTCAGGTAGAACTAGTAAGCCTCCTATTTGGTTGACTGGTTGTGTTCATCCACCTCTACCATCCACCTCTTCTACATCTCATCCTATTCAATATTTTGTTTCCTACACTCACCTTTCTCCTTCTTTCAAAGCCTTCCTTACTTCCTTTTCTGCTGATGTTGAACCCTCATCTTTTCATCAGGCTAGTAAGGATGATAGATAGGTTGCAACTATGAAACTTGAAATTGAAGCATTTGAACAGAATTACACTTGGTATGTAGTTAATTTACTTGTTGGTAAAACACCCATTGGATGCAAATGGATGTATAAAATGAAGTACAATATAGATGGTACTATAGAAAGATTTACGACCAGATTGGTTGCTAAAGGCTTTACTCAACAGGAAGGCTTGAACTTCCATGACACATTCTCTCATGTTGCTAAGCTCACTACTATGAGGATTTTTATTGCTACTGTTGCTCTAAAGCACTGGCCTATATTTCAAATGGATGTTCAAAATGCTTTTCTGAATGGAGACCTTGAAGAGGAAGTCTACATGACTTTACCTCAAGGATTTAGTAGCCAGGGGGAGCATAAGGTTTGTAGGCTACTTAAATTCCTATATGAGCTCTAGGAGGCTTCTAGGCAATGGAATTTGAAGTTGTCTCAAGCTTTATCCTTGGCTGGTTTCAAGCAAAGCAAGCATGACTATTCCTTATTTACTAGAAATGTGGATAACAAATTTTGTTATGATTTTGGTCTATGTAGATGATCTTCTTGTTACACGAAACGATCTACAGGAAATTAAAAATGCCCAGGAATCTCTGCATCAACACTTTAAAATGAAAGAACTTGGAGAAGTTAGATATTTTTTAGGCATAGAGTTTGCTAGAGCAAAAGAAGACATCCTTATGACACAAACAAAATATGCATTAGAGATAATATATATCAGATGCAGGCCTAGCAGGTTCCAAGCCTAAAGAGACAACAATTGAGCAGAACTTGAAGCTGACAAGCACTGAATTTGATATTTGCACAGACACAAATAAAGGAGATGAGTTACCGGAAGACAAGGGGAGTTATCAAAGGCTCACAGGGAGGCTTTTGTATCTAACAATAACAAGGCCAGACATCTCATATGCTGTGCAATCCCTAAGTCAGTTTATGCATGCACCTAAGAAATCTCACTATGAAACTTCACTTCATGCAGTAAGGTACATCAAGAAGCAACCGGGGTTGAGGTTGTGTGTCAAGTGATAGCAATGAAGTAATAGAGGCATTCTGTGACTCACACTGGACATCATGTCCTATGTCAAGAAAGTCTGTTACTGGATAATATGTTAAGATTGGAAATTCAACCATATCGTGGAAAGCTAAGAAGCAGCATACTGTATCTAGAAGCTCAGCCGAAGTTGAGTACAGGAGCATGGTGCACTCATTAACTGAACTTGTATGGTTGAAGGGTCTGTTGGAAGAACTGAATGTGAATTTAAAGCTGCCCATGAAGATGTTCTGTGATAATAAAGGAGCATTGAAAATTGCTGCAAATCCTATGTATCATGAACGAACAAAGCACATAGAAATAGGCTTCCATTTGATCCGAGAGAAAATTCAAGAAGGATTGATCAAGACTTCCTATATTGCCAGTCAAGAACAACCAGTCGATGTGCTGACCAAGGCACTAAGACATCAACAACATGCTACCTTGATCTCCAAGTTGGGAATGAAAGGCATTTTTTCATTCTCAACTTGAAGGGGAGTGTTGAAATTAAAATAAATTGTAAATAACTGTACATTGCTGTATTTATCTTGTACTCTTCTAGAAGGTGGTTAGATAGTTAGTTAGTTGTTAAGTTTAGTTTATGTTAGTTAAAATAAATAGGGGTGTACAATTATTTTTTTCTTAGTGCAGTAACAGAAAATCTGTTTCTTATTTCCATGCATCTCTCTCCATCATCTTCTCTGATTTCTCTTGCTCGAGCTCTCTAATGATTGAATCTAGGGCTAAATTTCAACAAAAGTTACTCAGGTTTTTACACTATAAGGTCACTTAAAAGATAACTACATAGTGTTCGTGTGACTTTATATAATATGACATATTAGTAACTTGAAAATAAGACAGGTTATGTACTATGACATGTTAAAAAATAAAGCAGATGACCTTTTACAACATGTTAAAATACATTACTTTATAGTGTAACGATTCTTTCCGGTTTGAGTGATTTAAGCTAAATCCGTTATCTGTCTAATATCTGAAATTCTAATGCATCTCTAACTAAGTATGAATTTCATGCAATAGCTATTGAAGCATCTGATTGTTGCTTGTATTTGGTAAGGGAATAGACTGTTAAATTGACTCTTTGGTCAAAAACAAGGCTTCCCACGCCATATGCCTAATGAATGGCCGCAGCATGGCAGATAAGTTTACCCTAAAAAGTTAAGCTTCAAAGATGCCAACTTGTTACAGTTCAGATACTCTCTTTGGTGCTTCAAGGTCCACAACATTACTTTTGGATTCATTCAAACTCCTTAAGGAGCCATCAATCTGCCTTTTATTTGTTTTTTTATTTTTTCTTCTGACACTTTCAATGTGTTCGAAAGAAACGACTTTGGCTTTTCTCATTTATTTCACATTTGAAAAGGCACTGATTTATGCAGACACTTTAAGAAACAAAAGAACATGGCACACGAGATGAAGTACGTAGTCGTAGGGGAAAACTTATCTTAAGCTTTTCTTCGGTTACTTACGGTTAGACGTGACAAAATGGTTAAAAAAATTCATTAAAAAATGATTTGAATAATGAATTTTTTAAAACGAGTCGAATATGGATAAAAATCATATTATCCACTTAGAAAATGGATAATCAAATGGATACTTAATGGGTTTAACTTTTAAATTCGTAAAACTTCAAATTGGAGTTCCTCAAGTTTGAGAGACAGAGAATTCTCCCGATAGTGATTATATTCAAGAAGCCATGGGTAACCCGTTTTTTTAACCGTATTGAATATGGATTGGGTCGGATAATTTATCCATTTTTTTATTACCCATTTTCGACTCGCTCACATCCGACTCAACCCCCCCCCCCCCCCCCCCCCCGTTTGCCACCGCTACTTGCACTCATAAAATTGAAGTGCAATCAGTGATTAGCCACCTTATAGAAAGAGGTGTCGCGGGAAAAATACATTGTGTAGTTAGGTCAAAAAATAATTTATATATATATATATATACTATGTATTGACTCCCCTTAATTTTCTAGTATGTTTACTTTTATATATTTTGACACCCCTTTACGAAAATTCTGGCTCCACCACTAAGTACAATATACCCGCATTTGGATGAAAATTACAATCCCCGCAAAGACAAGATGGGGTTGTTCTAACGGTTAGCATCCCACCTACAACTTCGAGTCACAAAAGAAGCAATAACTCCAACAAAGGAAATCAAAAGGCGAATCAAAGGGGAGGAAAAAAAAAAATCCGCGCAGCCACGGAGAGGATGTTCGTTCCTATAGATGTCCAAGAGGTCACACAAAATTATATTCGATCCAATTTGAACCATGTATTAAGTATTAGTACTAAATTTAGCTAACTTTATCTTTATTCTCAACTCATATATAATTTGAAAATAAACATTTTTCTGACATATCTCACGGCTCAAGTTTAATTCCTTGGGAGTATCCGATTAGACTTTAAGTTTAGACTACCTTCATTAATCCTAATAGATGATGAATTTATTTTATTCGTATTCTATAATCTCCAAAAAGGAGGTAACATTTACACTATAGTGTGTTTATTTACCTGTAGAGTGGGGATGAAAGGGATGGTGTTATGATGGGAGACACTGATACAAAGAGACGAGACATTTCTCTAAAACTAATCATTCAACGAGCCCATTAAGGGTGGGCCCACAGAAATATGAACGGTCGAGATCAGTGAAGGAGTGGGCCAAGTCGAGTAGGGTCATTTAAACCCACCACCGATCTTTTATGGTGCCAGCAATGCTCAACTATTATAAAAAAGGAGAAGAGGAATGATCCACCTGTTTGTCAGTGATACATTGGTTTAGGAGATGACCAACATGTGGGCCTCACTCACCTGAGCCAACATCTGGACCTGATAAGGTATGGGCCCCCACCAATTGCCTTATTACTCGGCCCATTTCTCAAAATAAATGAAAAATCCTTCTATCTTGTTACTTATGAGAACAGAGTGATTCATGGCAGTCATGATCAGAATCACAAAATTTCTTGCCACATACTTCTCCAACATTAAAGGGCTAGCTAGACTGTTCTATCCTTAGCTACATTATAGGTCTCAAGTCATATGTCTTGTCGACATTTTTTTTGGGTGAAATGCTATTTAACATAAGGTTAGATCCCGCCGTACCAAAAATATCTACATAATTTGTAGGCGTTTGGACATAAGAATTGTAAAATTCTAAAAAATGGTGAATTTTTTTTGAAAATGGTATTTGAAATTAGAGTTGTGTTTGAACATTAATTTCAGTTTGGGTTGTTTTTGAAGTTTTGTGAGTAAAAATTTTGAAAAATAGTTCTTTGCAGCTTTTCAAATTTTTGAAAATTTTCAAAATGCATCTTCAAGTAAAAATGAATTTCGATCGCTACTGGATGTCCCTCTTGCATAAGGACTCCCCCAATAGCAAAATCTGATGCATCCGTGTGCACCTCAAAGACTTTGGAGAAGTCGAGCAAGGCCAGAACAGATAATGTGGCGACAAGTTACTTTCAATCTCATTACTTGTAAATTCCCTTTCTCTTGAATATAATCTGAAAATTGGCCTTGGCCTCCAAAACCTTTTGTGTGCCTTTGATTCATTTTCTTTTCAGCATTTGTGTGTAAGAAGTATTGCCATCGTTAGTACGTTTTTGTGTTGATCCTTCACTTGGACTGAAACTAGACCGTAGCATTTTAGCTAGCTAGTTGTCCTCACGGTGATTGTTGAATTTAATCCCGTGACAATATTTTATGAACAAACGTCGATTTAGAAAAAAAGTAAATTTTTTTTGGAAAAAAGAAATTTTTTTTAATGTCTAAATGGGCTCTTAGCTCACAAATAGTGGGCGTTTAGATATAAGAATTGTAAAATTGAAAAAGAAAAAAAATGAAGTGAGAATGATATTTGAAATTAGAGTTGTGTTTGGACATGTATATAATTTTAGGTTGTTTTTGAATTTTTTTGAGTGATTTGAGTGAAAATTTTGGAAACAAATTTTTAGAGTTTTTAAAATTTTCGAAAAATTCCAAAATTCATTTTCAAAAAAAAGTGAAAAAAATTCTTATGTCCTAACGGGCTCGTAAAATTATTACAAATAAAAATTTTGTGATATGCATTAAATTTGTAATTTAATAGAAATGGTACGGTACGTACTTAACGACTAGTGTTACATGTTAAACCAGTAAAATAGTGTAATTTTTTTAATTAATATAAGTTCATTTAAACTTGTAGTAAATGTAATTTGCCTTATTTTTAATGTTATTAGTTTCATTTTATGCTCTTTATGAGAAGGTGCACGCCCTAGTTTTGGGGTGGGGGTGCGTTTGAACTCGATAGGTGAAAAACTTTAATCAATTTGCAACTCAGTAATTAAAGAGTAATTTTTTTTGACATGATATAATCAATCCAAAACAATTGAGTAACTTAATGATTTTTATAGATGTAACTTTGGAAGAAAGATGAGATAAGAAGGAACAATCAATGATGATAAATAACAATCTTATCTATAATTGAAAAACAGTTGAGAGTTTTTTGACAAAACAAACCAAATACTCCTCCCTTTTGTTAAAACTGTTGCCCTCTTCAAACTTGACGGCAAATTAATCACACGAAAAAAAAGGTGAAGAAAGAAAAAGAATGTTCAAGGAAAATTTAATAACAACAGAAAAAAAGAAGAAGAAGAAAAATATAAGGAATTTCCGAGCAAATAATCAAACCTCACGTGTGTTTTTAAGCATCCAAACTTAGAAAACGCAAGTTGGGAAAGAATGGATGAATGTGATTTTGATGATCAACCTGCAGCCTATAGCTATGAATGGTGGCTCGTCGTATCATGCCGATCATCGGCTCCACCGCCGTGATGCGAGTGTGACCCACTCGCCTGAGATTCCGATACACCGCCACCCGGCCTATACGGATTTAGCCCGGCGAACATGCCAAGTTGCCCTTCTCCTAACCCATTATTACTGCCACCACCACCACCACCACCGCTGTTGCCACCGAGCTGTTGACTAGGCAAAAGCGCCACTGGGGTTGGAAAATTCATAAATTGCAAACCACTTGGCATTGTGCCTCTATACAAAGCTGCAGCAGCAGCACCAGAATTGCTTACTGATGGAAACGGCCATATTGGATCGCCTCCCATAACTTGGTTACTAGGAATAGGATTTGTTACCATCCAAAAATTAGCCGGAATTGAAGAGTGGCTTGTTGGCATAGTCCCAGTAGTCGATTGTAACAAATAACTTCCCATTTGCTGTTGATGCTGCTGCTCCAAGTCCAAATCCGACCTTCGTTTCCTGTTTAAATTGTCTTCCGCACTTGTCTCCGTTAAATCAATCGAATTGTCACGCAATTCATTCTTAGTTTGCAACTGCATACTAGGGTTTAAATTTGTTTGAAAGTTCAACAACGTAGTAGCTGAAGGCTCGGACGACAATCCAATTCCCGGAAATAATCCTCGTCGTTGGGAGAGCGAGAAATTTGGATTGAAATATGAAGATCGTAGCTGCGACGGTACGGACATGCTGGACCCTGAGCTACGTAAAGAAATATTAAGCGACGTAAAGTTTGCGGGAATTGTACCCGTTCCAGTAGCAGCTATGACTGCTGGTTCCGCTTGTTGAAGTAGCCACTCTATGGTTTCGCCGTCGGACTTATGACCTAGCTCGCGGGTGAGCTGAAAAACTCTAGCGGCACAAAGCGCAGGCATGCGGATACGTCTGCCCCGACCATCTACCTGTTGACACATAATATAATCAAACAATTAATTAGTACTGTGTCTTTCGATCTTTGACCGCTTAAGTTCTTAAATGAGATAGACAGGTCAGGCAAAATTCAACAAACCTTAGTGTGGCGGTCTTTGGTAGAGGTTCGTTTTGGGGGCGGCTTTTTGGATGAATCGGCGGCAGAAGCTGAGATTTGGAGAGTGGAAGCTGATGATGTAGTTGATCGAGGTGTACTATTAGGGTTTGTGTGAGTATTATCTGTGTTGGAAATGGCAAGAGAAGTAGTATAGCAGGCTGCAGCGGCGTTGGATGAACTAGAGCAAGCTTCATCTTCTTTTTTCTCAAGTAATTGGAATGGGAAAGTAGCAATAGGGCGATGGTGGTGATGGTGATGTTGGTGGAGATGATGATCATCACCTCCTCCATCCATGATCACAACAAGTAATGACGACTAAAAGCTTGCTCTAGAAAACCTTTATCTTTCTCTTTCTCTTTCTCTTCTTCTTTTTCTCTCTAGGCCAAGTTCTTTTTATGAGAAAATAGTGACAGACACTATATTTAATTCTTTGTGGGTCTGGTAATGTTTCTTTCTCTCTCTCACTAGAATGAATGAAATGAAACAAAATGTTCCCTTTTATCTTTTTCCCCCCTTTAATTTGTATTAGCTGGGATGAATATATGTCTCTTTCCCATCTATAGATTGTTGTATATATGGGATTTTCTTTTGGCATTCGATGTGTAGCATGTGTTGATTGGGCTAAGGGAGAGAGATATAGAGGATAAGAGAAGAGAGGGAACGCTTTAAGCATCAACGATAATGAGTGGGAATTATAAGGGGTGAGCTTTAAACAGCGAAAAAAAGAAATTGTTTGCTTTTGTTGGAGGCTCCTTTTTTAATTGTCTTTTTGACAAATCTTGATTGAAATGTGTCGCAAAAGAAAAAGAATTACTACTGATTTTGAGTTTGATTTTCTTTTTTTTCTCTTTTCAGGAAATACTTTTTATTGTGGTTGGACAGAGCCTTTGGTTCAGACTCCACGTGAGGTGCTCTTTTTTATCATTCAATCCATAAAGACAATGGTGGCCATAGGTGGGGCCCAAACCCAAGTCAATAAAATTGAGAGACTTGGAAAGGGGAAGATTTATCAAAGGTGGAGTGGGTCCTTTTCTTCATTCATGTAATCATTTCCTTTCGCCTTTGGCTCTTTGCCTTTGTTCTGAACCTTTGCCTTCCTCCAATTATTTTCCCTCCCTTTCACCTTATGCTATTTCTCTTTAGCCCTAATTATCCTACGCTTAGGCTCAACCATCTCTCCTCCCCCTACCCTAAAAATAGCGGATGATTTCGAATTTTAGAATAATAATGAGCATTGCACTACTTCATAGGTGAAAGTGTTTGACAATTAGATACAAAATTTAAGAATATTTTTGACACATATTTTCAATATATACTAGTGTCTTTTTATGTGGTACCGTTTGACTAATTATATAGCTTAAACAACGAATGAAGACTTTCAAAAGTTATGCTCTAAAATAAATTTTAAAGATTTGTGACCTTATAAATTATTTTTTAAGTAAATTTTAAAATTTTTCTAAATAAAGAAAGATAATATTTTTTCGAAACAAAATAGAAAGGAAATGTGCCGCGTAAATTAGAAAAATGAAGTACAAAGTACCATAGTTGCTCTTACTATCAGTAATATTTATTTTTTCTCACAGCAGTAAAGGAATCAACTCCTACTCCTCACCTTAAGCTGTACTGAACATTATAGATTTTAGTTATATACAACGATCAATGAACGCAAACTTGTCTAGAAGTAGCTTCCTCGTTTCAATTTTATCATTGGTCCTACTTTCCTAATAGAAAAAAAGAAAATACTCTCTGTTCACTTTACTTGTCATGTTTTGCTTTTTTATGGTCAAACTAAATAAACTTTGACAAACGATTTAACATGTAATTTTTTCACTATATTAATCTGAGAAAAATTATAAATTATAATATTTTTTATATAGTTTTCGAATTAAAAAATATAAGTACAATTTAGCTTAAAAAATGAATCAAAAAAATAAAATGTGACAAGCAAAAGTAAAGAGAAGGAACAAGAAACAAGAAGGGTAAAAGGGTGTGTGTGATCAAAAGAAAAATAGAAAAGATGAGAGAAGGAATGATGGGGGTGGATGGTGCTTTATATTTTATTGTAGGCATATATACACCTTTTCGAGTGGGTGTATAGGATGAGAAATGGTATATATATGACTGCAAGACTGGCAGCTATGGGATCGGTGCACCTTTCAAATGCTTGTTTAACAAATGCCTAGCCTATAGGTAACGCCCTTTGACATCAATACACCTTGTGTCAGTCATCCAACCGGCCCCTCTATATATTATAATATTACTATAGTATATACTCCAAGAGATTACTAAAAGCATTTGTTAGGAAATAACTATAATTTAGTCTGAAGTTATCATGATCATAATTTGTGCAGGTTTCATCTCACTTTTACTCTGAATCTTTAATTTCTGCTACAAGTCAATGTTAGCAATAAGGTACTACGTATGCCCCAATAAAACTGACCTACCTTTATGTACTTAGTTATGATCTAACCTTAAAAGACATGACTTATTTTATTTATCAAAGGAAAAATATTTTCTTCATTCGAGCAATTTAATAATTAAACTAATACTATTTGTATAGTCTCAAACTTAATTTACATCTTAGTGATTAACCATTAATTTACTTTTTAACAAGCAATCACGAATTAGTTTGAGCTCATTATCTACATTCCAAACTCGTCTAGATTCTCTACTTTCATGTAGTCGTGAATAATTACAGACCTTCCAAGGCAGATTTAATTAGAGTGTGTCAAATTCAAATGGGAAGCAAAATCTATAACTTCCTCATGCACAACTACTGTAGAAAACTACTATAATATGTTAGAAGCAATAGATTGTGGTGTTGGTACAATCCAGAATTTTCATCGATGGGTGTTAAAATATTAATAATTAGATACGTCGAAAAGTCAAAAAGGAGTCAACATATAGTAAATATACATAAAATAAAATAAAATTATCTAGTAAAATAGTGTAATTTTCCGGCCCTTGCTCCGCCGCTGCTCGTACATATTACATATTTTCTATTAATTATAATTTACACCATAAGCAAATCAAGGGCACATCGATCTAAAGGCTATAGCATTGCAGCATGGGAGTTAATAAACTTGCAGACGCATTGGTTATTTATGCACGAGATTTACATTTTACAATCACCTCCGTTTTGGTCAATTTTGATGACTACCAAATGAACATCACGAGAGAAACCTTGCTAGATTAGACAAAACGGCATGTTTCTCCTTTAGATTTAGATCTATGCAAAATATATAGATTGCTAATGTCTCAACAAAAGGTAAGGAGGTATGGCTCCATGTCCCTATCCTATATATTACTTCATTTCTCATTTAGTTATCATTTCTGGTTGTACTGTTTAGCCTAAAACCCTAATTATGTGTTATACGTGGTGTTTATTTGATTAAAACGACCATATAAATCGACTATATATATTGGAAGTTGAAGTCCGAAAAGATTTCCTTTTGTTGACGTAAGGATCAGGGTCCAAATTTGCAGCTGCTAAATCATATTAACATGAAATACATCGATATATATGGTGAAATACTGGGCCTCCGCAACTCCTAAAACCGAAATGGAATTTAGCATGACAATTCTGTGACTATAAAAGCTCATGTAATTAAGGATAAACTAAGAAGAAAGTTAACTTCTTTCAAGATATAAAAATATGTATTTTTTAGACGTACTAAAAATTAAAAAATACCACATAAAATGGAACGAAGCATGCAGTTCAAGAGTGATATGTTACTTCTGAAATAGGGGGGAAATTAAAAAAAAAAAAAAAAAAAAGGAAAAAGAAATGTAGCAGAGAAGGAACAATGACATGTTATAGCAGCCAGTCTGTGTCAATCAATTACCCGATGTCGTAGTATGTTAAACTGTCAACTCTTGTTTGATAAATGTATGGAAAGCATTTATTATTAGCTCCATCGCTAGTTGTAGACGGCATCTATTACTCGATTCATTCCAACTAGTGTAATTCTTTTTCTTTGTTCCCATTGCTGCATGTGTTACTAGAAACAAATAAGCAAAGGGGTGTTTCTTTAATTTCTTATATAATTAATTAAGTAGTTTTTTCTGATTAAAGAAGAATTGCTCTTATAAGTTTGACTTTGTAAAACTTTATATTTCAACTTCTGAAGGAGTCAAACTGTCAAAGTATGCATATTTGGACTTTTCCTGTACCGTCTCCTTTAGTTGACCAGGTAGTGCTTCTTAATTAAGTGCAGAGATTCAAAAAAGGAGACTGCTTGAGATATAGTGCTTGCTGATGACAGTCTTTTTTACTGAAAAAAGCAGGAATAAAGTTCTTATTATACAAATTATTTCTTACACCGATAGGTTTGAATTTACATATTGGTTTTTAGTTGATCGTCTGTCACGAAATTTATTAGTAGCAATTTCATAGGATATATACTTGTCACGACCCGGATATTCTCACCAACGAGACCGTGATGACGCATAACATCACACTCGTTAGGCAAACCAATGCTAGAGATTCATTAACCATTTTCCTTTAAAATTCATTAAATACAAGTAAACATGTTAAGACAAGTGATCATAACTGCGGAAATAAATAAATACTGCCTTATTTATGAATTATTGCCAGAACTATTACTACTACCACCAAGAAATTGGTGTCACAATCCACGAACATACTATGAATTACTACAAATATTGGTATGAAAGAAATTACATCTGTTTGAAACGAAAGATAACAGAAACGTAGAAATGGAGAAGGGGACACCAGGGCCTACGGACGCCAGCAGAACTACCTTGGGTCTCCTAGATGAACTGCCTGCAACCAACCTCTCGATCAGCCACTACCAGCTCCAAAATCTGTACGGAAGGTGCAGAATGCAGTATCAGTACAACTGACACCATGTACTGGTAAGTGTCGAGCCTAACCTCGACGACGGTGTGACGAGGCTATGGCGGGATACTCACAATGTATATATATGCATACTATGAACCATAAATAATAAGACGGAAAAAGGAGGACGGAAATTTTAAGTTGTAAAATGCAGGAATAAATAAATACTTAATCTCAGTATCTCATCTGTATCCAGCTACAACCAATCCTTAAACGAAATATGAAACCAACGAATGATTTACACAGTCAAGAATAATAAGTAAACACATATATTGATGCGGCATGCATCCCGATCCCACCAATTCTCTCTTATTCCTCCGTATAATTTTATTAAAGGTAAATAGTATATATATGTTGCGGCGCACAACCCGATCCCACCATATCAAATAATATCAATATCAACATGAAAATTCACCCTTATTACTCTGTTTCATTCCGCCCTTATTCATCTTGTTGCGGCGTGCAACCCGATCCCACCGAATATTCACATTCACCCTTATTCCTCCTCACAAATCCTCCCTTATTCCTCCTGTTGCAGCGTGCAACCCGATTCCGCCAGACAATCAGTACTGGTCACACAATAAGAATAGGAATTCACAATTTAGCTCAAAACCTTTAACTATGTTTAAGCCTCAAACCAAAGCAAACAGAAAACTATACAATTATGAAACTTCACTCAATTAAATACTACACAGCGAGACCGACCACAATTTACCATGAAACACCGATGAACCAACTTCACATGATAATGTAATACAACAAAACTATGGAATAAGTAATACCTTAAATAAAGAAAAAACATCTAGCGAGAAGCAATTAGACATGGAAGCAACTAATAAGCATGTAGCAATTAAGAAAGGAAGACAAAACATTAGGAACGGGGAAGGGAACAGGTTAAACAGATAATTTGGCGACGCATAGGTACTAGTCACCTCACCTATACGTCATACACATGAATTTTCACATAGCAATTAAGTCGGGGATCCCTAATCCCTCGAGTCAAAGTTAGACCAAACACTTACCTCGCTCCAAATATCATTTAACGCTCCATCACAGCCTTGCCTTTCAATTTAGCCTCCGAGCCCACAATAACTAGCAAATTTCCAAACAAATGATCCAAAATAAGCCTTAGGAATCATCCAGGATAACTACGGTTTAATTTAATTCATATTTGAAAAGTTAACAAAAGTCAACACCCGGGCGAGCTTGGTCCAAACCCAAAATTTAGACCAAAACCCTTTTATCCATTCACCCCCGAGCCCAAATATACAATTGGTTTTGGAATCCGATCCCAATTTGAGGTCTAAATCCCTAAATTTCAAAATCCCTAATTTCTACCCAAAAACACCTAATTCCACCATGAAAATCCTAGATTCTAGGTTGAAATCTTGTTAAAAGAAGTGAAAGATTGAAAGAAGTGAGTTAGATTTCATTTACCTATGATTTGTGTAACACTCCACAAATTTATAAAAATTTCTACACACGCTAATTATAGAATTAAATTATTATTATTATTATTATTATTATTATTATTATTATTATTATTATTATTTTTCTTGCCTATAGTGAAATATATATATAGACACACACTTAAATAATTGGATATACAATTAGAGAATATTAATATTTTTAATGTTACTAAATTACTAAGAATGAGTATTATTAACTATTAAAAGTGAGTATCAATAAATTCTTGTAAAAGAAAAGAAAAACAAATAAGTCTTCAAGAAATTCGGCTAAAAGCCCATATAGTACCATCTGTTCCAGCGACCAAAAGGCATAAAGCCTTGGTGAAAGTCAACAAACCAAAATCACAAAAGTTTAGGAACATAACTAAAGAGAAACGCTGGAATATTAGAAACAGAGGCAGCGAACAATCACGCAGTCAACGAAAAATCTGGGATTCTTTACAAATCACTAATTCCTTAACTCAGGTATATAAAATTCCTTATTGTCAATTATCCTACAGTATAAGAATTGAATAATTAATTCCCTTCTTTCTCTATATCAACAATAAATTGTATGTTTAAGTGTGAAACTTTAAAATTGATTAAAATGCACTGGTTGTTGTAGAATCGATTATTTGACTGGTGTAAATTGGATTGGGGCTACGTATTGGCTCGAGAAGTTTTGAGGTGAGTTGATATAACCCTTTACCAAAGTGGTTTAACTCACAAAAGTGTGCATACAAGGTGTTTGATGAATTGGCTAAAAGAGTGAATATGTACTTAATTGAAGTGAATGAGTTCCTATTAGCTTAGAATTATTTTAGTTAAAGTTAGATGATTTATTTTAATACATATGCATAAATTTTCTGATTTTTGTGTTATTAATATATGCCATTTTCCTGTTGAAAATTCATGCAAAAGCAAGAATATTTAGAAATAAATTTTGAATATTTATTTCATTCTTATGTCATACCTTACATTTAAGCATTCTAGAATAAATATGTTTGAAAGATTTAGACTTGAAAAGTCACAAGAAGAAGTTTTAGAAAGAAAAGATTTTTGGGAGTATCCTTTGTTCTGAGAAGGGGTCATCGTCCAGGCCGAGGGTCCTGACCAAGGCGTTGACTTCCTAAAACTACTTGTGCCAAAGTAGGGAGCACACGAGCCAATGGGCTCGTTGCTGAGAATTTACTTAGCCATGCTAAGGTATGATACATGAGCGCTGAGAACCATGAAACGAGTGGCACCTCGTGGATTGGGCCTATTCGATCAGGTTGGGATCGAACCAGTGTCGGTCACACGGTGACTAAGGCAGAAATAGGTCAGGATAGTTGAAACTCCCAAAGTATAACGTGTAGTATATTTTTTTTAAAGAAAAAGAAAAAAAATTTCTTTTAGAATATTCGTAAACTTCTATTATACAATTATTTTAGATTCTTATAAGCTTTATGTTTTACATGCATTTAGAACCTTTGCTCGTAATGTATATGTTATTAAAGTGTCGTCCATGTCATTGAGACTCACTGAGTACAATGGATGGTAATGACGTTCTCTTTTGGGAACCTACGTTGGTCTGCGGTACAACGTAGGAACCGGTTTTGCAGGCGAACAGATTACGGTTTAGGACTTCCCTCCCTTCCAGTGCTATTGGTGAGCTCTGCTTTTGTTCGTGGAGTATTTCTTAGAGTCATCTTTACATAGCTATTTCTTTATTTACTTAGCAAAATGGACAGGAAATTTCATGTCCTTAGCAGTGCGTCAGTTTATCAGTAGAGGCTTCATAGACACAGTCAGTGAGTTAAACTTAAGATGTTTTTAATAATAACTTAGTAGTATTTTGTTGTTTTCTAAGAATAAAGTTTTGGAGTTGGTTTATTTTTAGATATTTAAATTAATTAAAAGTATTTGGTTATAGAATTGCCTTATTGCATATAAAGTTTGAAGTTATAATAGATTTGATAAGCGCAGATGGTTCGCTCGGACATGTTTCGTGATCGGGTGCCGGTCCCGACTTGTTTAGAAAATGGGTCGTGACAATTTGGGGAAGATTTGGCCTTTGGAAAATCGCCTTTTGAGGTTTAGGTTTTGAAAAATGGGAGAATGAATAAAAAATCCCGTCTAAGTCCCTTTTACACAGATGCAGATTTCTCATTTGCGACTTGAGCTTCGCAATTGCTAAGCTCGCAAATGCGAAGGTACTATCGCAAATGCGAGAACCCTCACACTTCTGCCGCCTTCGCAATTGCGAAGGAATGATCGCAATTGTGAACACGATCCTCCGCAAATGCGACACACTGATCGCATTTGCGATCACTATCCCTCCCCGACTCCCTTCGCAATGGCGAAGGTAAACTCGCAACTGCAAGAACTGCTGGCCTAGCCTTATAATCGCAATTCTGATAAGCCTTGCAAATGCGGAACCTGCAGTGTTCGCAATTGCGATGCCTGATCTCGCAAGGCCTGCAACAGGTTCAGTTACACCAGCAAAATTTCTATGTTCAAAACACCCTGTAGCCCATCTGAAACTCACCCGAGCCCTCGAGGCTCTAAACCAAACATGCACACAAGTCTTAAAACATCATACGAACTTGCTCGTGCGATCAAATCGCCAAAATAACACCTAGAACTACGAATTTAGTACCAAATTGCATGAAATTTTCAAGAAAGTTTCAAAGCTTCTACTTTCTCAACCAAAGGTCCGAATCACGTCAAATCAACTCCGATTTTTACCAAATTTCACAAACATGACTTAATTATTATATCTAACCTGTGCCGGGACCCGAAACTAAAATACGAGCCCGATACCAATGAGATCAAACACGAATCAATTTCTTTAAATCCTTAGAATTTCAGTCTTACAATTTTTATGAAAAATTCATTTCTCGAGCTAGTGACCTCGGAATTCGATTCCGGGCACACGCCTGGGTCCCATATTTTATTACGGAACCCTCGGGAGCGTCGGAATACGAGTCCATGTCAGTTTACTCAAAACATTTGCCAAAGTCCTAAAAATCACTTTTAAATTCCGAAAACTATTATTTTTTCTCAAATTTCCACATAAAGGCTTTCCAAAAATGCGTCTGGGCTTTGCACACAAATCGAGGAGAAATAAAATGAGTTTTTGAAGGCCTCAGAACACCGAATTGGTTTCTAAAGAGCAGGATGACCTTTAGGGTCATCATATTCTCCACCTCTAAAACAAACGTTCATCCTCGAACGGACATAGAAAAGTAACTGAGCTGGCGAACAAGTGGGGATATCTATTCCACATGTCCGACTCAGACTCCCAAGTAGCTTCCTCAACAGGCTGACCCCTCTACTGCACTCGAACCGAAGGGTAACTCTTCGAACTCAACTGACGAACCTGCCGGTCTAGAATGGCTACCGGCTCTTTTTTATAAGTCAAATCATTGTTCAACTGGACAGAGCTGAAATCTAACACGTGGGACGGGTCACCATGATACTTTCGGAGCATGGACACATGGAACATTGGATGGAATGAGGATAACCCTGGAGGCAACGCAAGTCTATAAGCCACCTCCCCCACTCTATCGAGAATATCAAAAGGTCCCATATATCTAGGGCTCAACTTTCCCTTCTTACCAAATCTCATGACACCCTTCATGGGCGACACCCGAAGCAACACCCTCTCCCCGACCATGAACGCCACATCATGAACTGTGCTGTCGACATAACCCTTTTTTCCTGGACTGAGTTGTCCGAAGTCGATCCTGTATAATCTTGACCTTGTCTAAGGCCTCCTGCACTAGATCTGTACCCAATAATCTAGCCTCTCCTGGCTCAAACCATCCAACTGGCGACCTGCACCGTCTACCATATAACGCCTCATAGGGATCCATCTGAATGCTCGACTGGTAGCTATTATTTTAGGCGAACTCTACGAGGGGAAAAAACTGATCCCACGATCCTCCGAAGTCTATAACATAAGCGCGGAGCATATCCTCCAGGATCTGAATAGTACGCCCGGACTGCCCATCCGTATGAGGATGAAATGTTGTGCTCAACTCAACCCGCGTACCCAAATCACGTTGTACTTCCCTCCAAAATTGCGAGGTAAACTGCGCACCTCAATCAGAAATGATAGACACGTTCACACCATGAAGACAGACGATCTCCCGAATACAAATCTCTGCTAACCGCTCCAAGGAATAGGTAACTTCCATAGGAATGAAGTGCGCTGACTTGATCAGCCTATCCATAATAACCCACACGGCGTCAAACTTCTTCTAAGTTCATAGGAGTCCAACAACAAAGTCCATAGTAATACGCTCCCACTTCCACTCAGGAATCTCTATCTGCTGAAGCAAACCACCGGGTCTCTGGTGCTCATACTTCACCTGCTGACAATCCAGACACCGAGCTACACAAGCAACTATATAATTTTTCATCCTTCTCCACCAATAATGCTGCCGAAGGTCCTGGTAGATCTTGGCAGCACCCGGGTGAATAGAATACCGGGAACTGTGAGCCTCCTCAAGGATCGGCTCACAAATCCCATCAACATTAGGCACACATACACGGCCCTGCATCCTCAAAACGCCATCATCTCCAACAAAAACTTGCTTGGCACCACCGTGTCGAACTATGTCTCTAAGGACCATAAAGTGCGGGTCATCATATTGTCGCTCTCTGATACGCTCAAACAAGAAAGACCGAGCAACTGTGCAAGCTAGAACACGACTGGGCTCTGAAATATCCAACCTCACAAACTGATTGGCCAAAGTCTGAATATTTGAAGCTAACAACCTCTCATTGACTGGAATGAACGCAAGGCTGCCCATACTTACTGCCTTCCTACTCATTGCGTCGGCCACCATGTTGGCCTTTCCCGGATGATACAATATGGTGATGTCATAGTCTTTCAATAGCTCCAACCATATCCTCTGCTTCAAATTGAGATCCTTTTGCTTGAACAAATACTGAAGGCTGCGATGATCCTTGAAAACCTCACATGACACACCATAAAGATAATGCCTCCAAATATGCAATCACCTTAACCTCCTGCATCAATATTTCCCCGAGCCCAACATGGGAGGCATCGCAATATACTGTATAAGATCTTGAACTAATGGTAATACCAATATTGATGTTGTAGTCAAAGCTGTCTTGAGATTCTGAAAGTTCGCCTCACACTCGTCCGATCATCTGAATGGGGGCACCCTTCTAGGTAAACCTGGTCATCGGGGCTGCTATAGACGAAAACCGCTCCACAAACTGACGGTAATAACCCGCCAAACCCAAGAAGCTCCTGATCTCCGTAGCTGAAGGGGGTCTAGGCCAATTTTTGACCTCCTCAATCTTCTTAGGATTTACCTGAATACCCTCAGCTGATATAACGTGACCCAAGAAAGCGACCGAATCCAACCAAAACTCGCACTTCAAAAATTTAGCATACAACTGACTGTCCCTAAAAGTCTGGAGCACTATCCTGAGGTGTTGCTCATGCTCCTCCCGACTGCGGGAGTATATCAAAATGTCATCAATAAACACAATCACAAAGGAATCCAGATAGGGCTTGAACACTCGGTTCATCAAGTCCATAAATTATGTTGGGGCATTAGTCAACCCAAAGAACATCACCAGAAACTCATAGTGTCCATACCGCGTCCAAAATGCTGACGTCGGATGCTCTAATCCTCAACTGATGGTAGACAGATCTCAAGTCAATCTTAGAAAACACCTTGGCACCCTGAAGCTGATCAAACAAATCATCAATCCTCGGCAATGGATACTTTTCTTGATGGTGACTTTGTTCAACTGCCGATAATCTATACACATCCTCATTGACCCATACTTCTTCTTCACAAACAAAACCGGTGCACCCCAGGGCGAGACACTAGGTCTAATAAATCCTTTATCGAGCAAGTCCTGCAACTGCTCCTTCAACTCTGGAGGGGCCGTTCGGTATAGAGGAATAGAATTAGGCTGAGTGACCGGAGCCAAATCAATGCAAAAGTCAATATCCCTGTCGGGTGGCATCCTCAGCAGGTCTGCAGAAAATACCTCTGGAAACTCACGAACAACAGGCACAGAATCCATGGAAGGAACCTCGACACTAGAATCACGGACATAAGCCAAATAGGCCAAACACCCCTTCTTGACCATACGCCGAGTCTTCATATAAGAAACAACCCACTGGAAAAATGGCCAAGAGTCCCTCTCCACTCTAATCGAGCAACCCCGGCAAGGCTAAGGTCACTGACTTGGCATGACAGTCCAAGATAACGTGATAAGGAGGCAACCAATCCATGCCCAAACATCAAAATCAACCATATAAGGAAGCAAAAGGTCTACACGGGTCTCAAGACTCCCCATAGTGACCACACACGAACAATAAACACAAGCCAAATCCACAAAACGAGTCTCATACTGGGTGACAGTCATGCTACCCTGCTGAAGACGCTCGACCTGATGGCGGCGCTCCTCTCTCGTAGTGATAGGTAGAAACTTTTCTAAGAAGAGATGTGAGAAGTTATCCCAAGTAAGAGCAGGCGACCCAGCTGGTCTAGTCAATAAATAATCCCTCCACCATTTCTTGGCGGAACCAGTCATCTAAAAGGCAGCAAAATCGACCCCATTGGTCTCCAATATACCCATGTTCCGAAGAACCTCATGACAACTATCGGGATACTCCTAAGGATCCTCTGAAGTAGCACCACTGAAATGAATTGGAAAGAGCTTAGTAAACCTATCCAATATCCACAAAGCCTCGGAAGACATAGTTGCCCCATCACCGGGCTGTGCCGCAGCAACCGACTGAACTACCCCGACTGGATAAGCTGTTGGGGTCTGGAACTAGGGATCCAACTGCTCCGGAGTATGGGTAGCAGGAGTCTGGGCTCCTCTTCCAGCCTGAGATACCGCTGGTGCCATGGGGAATGCGCCAGTCTAGGACACACTCTCTATAAGGCCCACTAATCGGACCAAAGCATCCTGGAGCACTGTGGTGGCAATAAACCCTTCGGGGACCTGAGCTGGTCCAGCAGGAATAGCCTGAGCTGGAGCCTCCTCATCGAACTCAACCTGAGGCTCCACGGCAGGGGCTGCTGCTCGGGCTCTGGGCTGGCCTCTGCCCCTCGTAGGAGATGCTGCTAGAGGCTTGGGCTGCTGATCAACGTAAGAAGTAGTACGTGTCCTCTCCATCTGCGAGAGAATAAGAATAGGAGAGTAAAATCAGTATCAGATAAACAAATCGCACGACAGAGTTGAATAAAAGTGTGATTTCTTCCTAGACTTCATAGCCTCTGGGAGATAAGTACAGATGTCTCCGTACAGACTCTAATAAGCTAGTCCATGAATTGTGAGACCTACACATCCTAGTGATCTGATACCAACTTGTCACGACCCAAAAATTTCCACCAACAAGAGCGTAATGGCGCCTAACATCAAACTCGCTAGGCAAGCCAATGTTAGAGATTCATTAACCATTTTCCTTTACAATTCATTAAGTACAAGTAAATAAGTTAAGACAAGTAATTATAACTGCGGAAACAAATAAATACTGCTTTACTTATGAACTATTGCCAGAACTATTACTACTACCACCAAGAAACTGGTGTCACAATCCACGAACATACTATGAATTACTACAAATATTGGTCTGAAAGAAATTACATCTGTTTGAAACGAAATATAACATAAATGCAGAAATAGAGAAGGGGACGCCAGCAGAACTACCTTCGGTCTCCTTGATGAAATGCCTGCAACCAGCCTCTCCATCAGCCACTACCAGCTCCAAAATCTGCACGGAAGATGCAGAGTCAGTATCAGTACAACCGACCCCATGTACTGGTAAGTGTCGAGCCTAACCTCGACGAAGGTGTGACGAGGCATTGGCGGGACACTCACAATGTATATATATGAATACTATGAACCATAAATAATAAGACGGAAAAAGGAGGACGGAAATGTTAAGCTGTAAAACGTAGGAATAAATAAATACTTAATCTCAGTATCTCATCCGTATCCAGCTACAACCAATCCTTAAAGGAAATATGAAACCAACGAATAATCTACACAGTCAAGAACAATAAGTAAACACATATATTGATGCGGCGCGTATCCCGATCCCACCATATCAAAGACTATCAGTATCAACATGAAAATTCACCCTTATTACTTCGTTTCATTCCACCCTTATTCCTCCCGTCTAAGTCCCTCTTACACAGTTGTAGATGTCGCATTTGCGGCCTGATCTATCGCAAATGCGAAGGTACCATCGCAAATGCGAGAACCTTCACACCTCTGCTGCCTTCGCAATTGCGAAGGAATGATCGCAATTGCAAACATGATCCTCCGCAAATGCGCCACACTGATCGCGTTTTCTATCACTAGCCCTCCCTGACTCCCTTCGCAATTGCGAAGGTAAACTCGCAAATGCGAGAACTGCTGGCCCAGCCTTCTAATCGCAATTGCGATGAAAGCCTCGCAAATGCGGAACCTGCAGTGTTCGCAATTGCGATGCCTGATAATGCGAGATCAGAGGCCTTCAACAGGTTCAGTTACACCAGCAAAATTTCTAAGTTCAAAACACCCCATAGCCCATCTGAAACTCACCCGAACCCTTAGGGTTCTAAACCAAACATGCACGTAAGTCTTAAAACATCATACGAACTTGCTCGTGCGATCAAATCGCCAAAATAATACCTAGAACTACGAATTTAGTACCAATTTGCATGAAATTTTCAAGAAAGTTTCAAAGCTTCTATTTTCTCAATCAAAGGTCCGAATCATGTCAAATCAACTCCGATTTTTACCAAATTTCACATACATGACTTAATTATTATATCAAACCTGTATCGGGCTCCGGAACTAAAATACGGGGCCGATCCATTGAGATAAAACACTAATCAATTTCTTTAAATCCTTAGAATTACAGTCTTATAATTTTTATAAAAAAATCATTTCTCGAGCTAGGGGCCTTAGAATTTGATTCCGGGCACACGTCCAGGTCCTATATTTTATTACGGACCCCTCAGGACCGTCAGAACACGGGTCCGGGGTCCGTTTACTCAAAACGTTGATCAAAGTCAACTAAAAATCACTTTTAAATTCCGAAAACTATTATTTTTTCTCAAATTTCCACATAAAGGCTTTCTGAAAACACATCCGGACTGCACACTCAAATCGAGGAGAAATAAAATGAGATTTTAAAGTCCTCGGAACACCGAATTGGATTCTAAAATGCAAGATGACCTTTTGGGTCATCACAATACTTTACCAATAACGGAGTGTCAAGTGGCATCACATCCATGAGCGGACAAAGACAATATTGCCATCATATACATTAGGCGTCATATTCTCTCACACACACAAAAAAAAATATCTATGGCTTAATACTACTACTATTCTTAGGAAATTTACCTAAAATCTCAATTTTACATACGGAGTTCTCAATATTGAGTTTCATCATTGACTTGTAAGACAAAATTATTTTCTTTCTCTTTTATCAAGTTCAAAGAAGTCACGTCTGTGATGATATGTCATAAATTTTATTAAGGCTGTTTAAGATTTAATATTGTATAGTAATCTTTTGACGAAGGATATTTACGTAGTGGCTCTTCACTAGTTGTCAACATCGTCCAGAAATTGGGTGGTGTTAGGCTAGAAGTGCCAAATAATAGAATAATCAAGTTGATCTCATGACATGTTTGACAGCGGAGTGCAACATTAGGACATCTGAGCTTGTGTTTGAGCTGAAACCAACAAAACCAGCCCACCAAATAAAAGTTTAGAGAGTTGGAAGATAGAGAAACTGGTAGGGAAGGTGGGTGGGTGAAGGGACTAAAAGGACAATTGAAAAACTTATAGGGGTCCAGAATAATGGAGAAGGGGAAATGCAGAGAGAGTACTAGCTAGCAGTAATTTAGAACATGTTGTCACGTGAATGCAATTGTTGGACCTGTTGTCAATGTTGCTTTTTCTCAGACCATAACCTTTGTGTTTCCCCTTCCTCTTTTTGCATTCCTCATTTCATTTTCACTCGCAAATTCATTGTCTATGAATCATTTTACAAGTAAATTATAGTCGCACTCGCACCGTATATATATTTCATAACAGAAACATGACGATCTTATTTTCACCTTGGCGGAAACATACGAACACGATTGTCTTGAGGTAGTAAAAGCTGATGAAAGTACAGGAAACTTATGTTTATGTGGGGAGGAAATTGACGTCATCAATTAACAGACTAGGAATTGTTGACATCAACTTTCCCAAAACTTAGGTCTCGTTTGGTCGTGTCTGTGAGAGCAGCCGTAATAGTAGTCCCACGAATGGTATTTCAGTTGTGACAACTGTTCGTTAATTAGGGCTCGAGTAGATTTCACTTTTATGTATTCCTTGTAAGTGGACTTTCCAAATACTTGAATCAAGAATTTTTTTTATTTGCACTTCCTGGACGCACGATAAGGACGGGCAGTCATGACATCCAATTAGCACAAAGAAAGGAGGCCCCTTCTCACATTGCTTGTTGGAAGAGTTACCAATCATTGAAATGCTCAAAATAAGAGGTGATATTTAAGCTTTAACTTTGTTTACCTCAGAATTCCAGAACTACAATATCCAAAACATGATACGGGGTTTGTTTACCCTAAAATTCGAGTAACAATTAAACTTATAATAAGGTCTTAAAGATATGTGATCTAGTCCAATATTAATTGAAGAACAATAAGATAAATATATGAGTTAAGTGAGCAAGATAGATTAAACCAACGTATCAGCAGACCTCGACCTCGAGCCAAGATGACCTCGAGATAGATTCAGATGAACAGTAACATAAAATAAAGTAAAGAGAGTATTATAAAGCTAAAGAACAATTCTGATGAGCATAAAAGTAAGAGTGTGTATTCTTTGCCAATGATGGATGATCTTTTACAAACGAATGGGCTCCCCTTTATATAATAGGGGAGTCCTAAATAAGGTACATTCCTATTTCTGGCGAGGAATCTAATTTGTACAACTGTCTAACCGTCTTGTACGAATTCGTATAAATATGTTTCGGGATTTACGCCTTGAACTTTGTGCAATTGAGGGAATCTTGCTCATTCCGTTATAAATCTATAACGGCATTATCCTGAGGTGGGTTTTACTCGGCCTCTAGTGTTAAGTGTTTTGACCTTTGAACCTTGCATTTCGTTACTAGTCTCGAGCTCGGTCTACCAAACTTGTTTAATCCATTCGAGCTTTGGCTCGGGGTAACCTCTCGAGCCTCTAAAATCGGGCGTACCCGATTTTAACCGTATATAGATAGTCCCCGCGTTTCTTAGAATTAAGTGATAAGAAACGATTTGAATTTCGAATTTTTGAAGTCCCTAATGATGACATCGTCCTCATGACGCAAGCGTTAAAGTGACCGAAACGTCCCATCGGTTCGCTTTCACCAAAACATTAAATGCGCGTCAGCGCTTGTCGGCTACTAATGCCAACTAACGGTCGCCAATTTCGTATAAATACTTGGTCATTTGACTCATTGAGGATTTTTACTCTCATTTGCATCTCTTCTTCTCCTCTTCCGCCACCGGTTCTTCCGCTTTCTTAACACTAAAAACCGCCAAATCTTATCTCCTTCCGCCTATTTTTACCAGAATCAATGGCTAAAACCTCTAAAGTTGTTCCTCAAAAAGAGGGAACCTGCTCTTCTTCCTCCCGTCCGGCCGATGGTAAGGCGCCGGCCCTTCACAAAAATCGTTCCCGGCGGCTATACCCTGAAGAAAGACTTCACTGTCGAAAATCCGCCTGATCTTCCCGGTCGATGTGAGCACACTTCGAGATACATATGCTCGATAACAAAGAAACATCTCGATGCCGTGAGGAAGGAATATGGCTGGGGGGACGAGGTCGTGATACATATACCCATTCGTGAAGAGGATATTACGACCCACGTGGAGGGGTTCTTAAGTGTATACACTTACCCCTTCACGTTGGGTCCCCTCGATTCAATTGTGATCGAATTTTGCAGAAGATACCAGGTTACCCTAGGTCAAATCCACCCATATCTTTTGGTGAATAGTGATAATGCTCAAATTTTTTATCAGCAAGGCCGAGGGGCTCGAGTTCACCCTTAGTCATCTCATTATTTATACCGGCCTCAATGCTTCCGAGGACTTATCAAACTCTAACACCGGTCGACCAAATCCTTCTTCGCCAACAATGATGAGGATAGGGATCGATGTTGGATGAGTTGGTTCATCCGAGTGAGGACCACAGATGTCATCCCCGAGGAACAAAGGCCGTTCCCCGAGAAGTGGAACTTCGGCCATAAGTGGAGCCTGTTTCTTAGCACCTTTCTGCATTTATTCTTTGCATAATGTTTTTTCCTTCATTTGCAGCGGTCCCTTGGATACCCCGTGCAGTCCCCGATCTCGAGGACTGGGTCCGGAAGCTAGCTGCTACCTCCTCATATGATAAACCCAAGTGGCGTGACTTGTCAAAGGGAAAGTGGGAAGCAAAACACCATGGTAAAATCCTCGATACTCCCTTCTTCATTGAAGAATCTTCCTTCCTCACACTTGGTTTTTATTTGTGCAGGCACTGGTGATTTTATTCCGAGATGAGACCGGCCCCTCTCAAGGAGAAAACGGAGTCCCCATTCCCCAAGCCAAAAAAGGATAATAAAAGAAAAAGGGCTTCGCAGCCCGAGGACCCTCAAGATAAAGTGGTGCCTGCTCGAAGGCGCAAGAAGAACGTCGTTCATGTGGACATAGATTCAGTCCACCAGTTCTTGGACGACGAGGCTGACGAGGTCGAAGATTCGTCTCTGATGACCCAAACCAAAAAATTGGCCGAAGCTGCTAAGCCCTCTGAGCTAGAGATCACACCCCGAGGTGGGGAGACCTCGAAGGATGAAAAATACGAAGCTCCTGAATCGCCCAAGGTTACAATTTCTCTATAGCCTCCGACGAGTACCACAAAGAAAGCAAGTTTCGAGATGCCCATGACTGAACAAAGCGCCTCTGGTGACCTGCCCGGGGCCTTGACAATGGGCCAATCATCTTCTATACCAGCCTACTCCGAAGAAACCATATGGGATGCTCAGGCCCATAAAACGCCGAGTTAGGCGGAGCCCCTAGTGAGGATGATCCTTTCCAGGGTTGTTTCACTGGGGTTGATGATGCCGATTTCATCGATGCGTCCTCGACCTTCGAAGAGGCCCAACGTCTATTCTCTAAGGTAAGCCTCAATTCTTGATGCTGGAACTCTCTCAATGTTGCAATTTTTCTTCCTTGATTTGATTGATCGCTCCTTTTCTTTTTAGGCGTTTACCAAGTTTAAGGTCGAGCTGAGCCAATGTGAGGTCGAGCTAAAGAAAATCCTTGGACGAGGAGAAGGCTTTGAGGATCCTTTGTGATCAAAAGGAGAAGGAGCTTAAAACCCTTCGGGCGGAGTTGGCCAGGGCTCGAGAATACGAGGATGAAATGGAGAAGAAGGTAACTAATATGTAACTAATATTTTGAAAGAGTATGGCCTTCCCCTCCCAAATATGGGAGCTAATACTTCGATGTCTCAGTTGCAGCAGAAGGTGGAGATGCTGGAGCAGCTTCGAGGTGAGGTTGGTCGGGTTAGTGCTGAGTGCAACCAATGGAAAGAAAAGATGGACTTCCTGGATGCAGCGAAGGAAGATGCATTGACAAAACTAACTGCTATCGAGACTCAACTTCGCAACACCAGAGAGAGCAGTTCGGCCCAGGCCGGAAAAATTGCTGAGCTCGAGACTAATCTTGCCAAGGCCGAAGCCGAAGTTGTTGAGACCAGGGCCAAGGCCAGGAGAATTCAAATTACGGCCGATAAAACTATTGACGTATATTTGAAGGACACCGAAGTTGATCAAACAGAGCTGAGAGAAGTCGTTGCTCGGGAAAAGCGAAACAACGACTATGCCAGGTGCCGATCTCGGAGAGAGACTCTCGAGGAGACACATACTAGGGGCCTCGATCTCTCTAAAGAGATATCCCAAGAAAAGGCGGATAAAGTTGATGCCCAGTTTCTTATCTCCTCCTCTGATGATGATGATATCGAAAGCGGACAAGAAGGGTCCAAAAATGAAGAAGGGGCCGATGAAGAGACATCCCCGAAAGGGGGGATGCTCCCTCAGTGTAGATAGGAACTTTTCTTCTTTTTTCTTTTGTATTTTTTCTTCTATTGAACTGTTGTACATATCATCTTTTGAATATATAAGATGAAAATTTCCCTGAATGTTTCTTTAGTATTTTTTTCCTTTACAATTTCTTGCACTAATTTCATCTTTTGAACGATGCATTTGAGATTCTATCTCGGGTGGTCCCTTTGAAATTGCCGAGGTTGAATAAGATTTGATCCTTTGGGATATATATACGCCCTAGGTGTCGAATGATGACAGATCTTTGAGCCATAGTCAAAAATATATATTTGGGCTCGGGTTGATTGACCATTCGGGTTCGGATGAGGACTCGAACCCTTAGTATGTCGGCCCTTAGGCTTCTTCTTTAACGGCCCTTAAGATCTTTATCATCGGCCCTTAGGATCTTTTAGTCGGGCCGGTTCGGCCTCTTAAAGCGGCTATAATTATTCCCTTTCCCGCTAAAAGACTTACTGAAAATTTTATACCCATAGGGTTTTTTCGAAGGTTCGACGATTGGAACCCAGATTTGTGTTGAGACGATTTATCATCTCGAAGGCTGATGTTATTGAAGCCTTTAAATTATTCGGAGGCTGATTTTATCGAAGCCCTTGTTTTGTCGGGGGTAGCCTTGTTTAACCGGTTTTTCGTAATAGTTGAAGGCCTTTAGTTTATGGCAGAAGTCGGACGTCTCCGAGCCACATTATTTCGGCCGTGGCCTTTTTATATGACCGTAGTCTTTAGTATAGTCGAAGTTTTTGGGTATGTTCGATAATATTTCGAACTTGTCCGAAATGTTAGTCCCCGAGTGTGATGGCCTCGGCCTTTTCGTCAGGGGGGGCGCCTCTTTGAGGTC
The DNA here is from genome assembly GCA_005239505.1 of Nicotiana paniculata. Taxonomy (NCBI): domain Eukaryota; kingdom Viridiplantae; phylum Streptophyta; class Magnoliopsida; order Solanales; family Solanaceae; genus Nicotiana; species Nicotiana paniculata. The sequence continues at coordinate 4,576 of MDKI01092453.1, read as the reverse complement.
TTACGAGTTTGATCTTACATAGTTCGAATGTGTTGACTATCGATAATAGTCCCGAGTTGTTGATATGTACTGGTGTTTCGGCTCTTGAGCCTTTTCTCATATAGAATCATAAGTATGGAGAAACAAATTTCTTCAAGACACAAAGTGTTTAATAGAAAGGTTGCTTCTTTAAATATTTCATACATATGTACATGTTTTGCCTTCGAGAATCTATTATTCTATACGAACATGGTTACTTTGACCTTTGGCCCATTACAAGTTTTTCCTATCGAGACCTTCTTAGGCGTGAAGTATTTTCCTTGAAAATGCTAGCCCCCGAGGGTGATTCCCCCCAGTATTCGAGGTTGATTGAAAATAAGCCTTGTATACTTGTTGAATTCCCCTTAGATAGCATATAATTATTACCTCATTAAAAACTTTGCCGGAAAAACCCATTTGGGATAAAACCTGATCTAAGGAAAAAAGAGTGCAACACATGCTTTAAAACCTAATGTCTTCAGGTTGAATGATGTTTCATCGTCTTCGATCGATCACCTGCAATGAGTTAGTTTTGTATATAAATGGAAAAAGGAGAAAATCATACCTTAGCAATAATATCGTTTGAGTAGTGATACATTCCAATTGTTTGACAATTGTTCGCCTTCCATCGTGCTAAGTTTGTAAGATCCCTTTCCAATGACTATGATGACTCGATACGGTCCTTCCCAATTTGGGCCTATCTTCCCTTCATTTGGGTCTCGAGTATTGAGGGTGACTTTCCTTAGAACTAAGTCCCCAACTACGAAGTGGCGAAGGTTTGCCCTCCTGTTATAATACCTTTCAATCCTTTGTTTTTGTGCGGCCATTCGAACAAGTGCAGCTTCTCGTTTTTCATCCAGTAGCTCGAGACTAGTGTTCATAGCCTCGTTTTTGACTCCTCGATTGCGTGCTGAAACCTGACGTTTGGATCCCCAACCTCGACTGGAATTAATGCCTCGGAACTGTACACCAAATAGAATGGAGTTGCTCCCGTGCTGGATTTCGACATTGTTCGATATGCCTATAATACCTCGGGCGATAACTCTATCCATTTTCCCTTAGCATCATTCAACCTGTTCTTCATGTTTTGGATAATAGTTTTGTTTGTGGAGTCGGCCTGGCCGTTTGCGCTTGGGTGATATGGCGTTGATAAAATCTTTTTTATTTTATGTTCCTGAGGAACTTTGTCACCTTGCTACTGATAAATTGCTTCCCATTGTCGCATACTATTTCAGCGGGTATCCAAAACTGGCACACGATGTGGTCCCATATGAAGTCTATGACTTCTTTTTCTCTTACTTTCTCGAAGGCATGCGTTTCTACCCACTTTGAAAAGTAGTCAGTTATAAACAAAACGAACTTCGCTTTACCTGGTGCCGCGGCGGGGGGCCTACGATGTCCATCCCCTATTTCATGAACGGCCACGGGGATAAGATCGAATGAAGTTGTTCACCTGGATGGTGGATCATTTGTGCAAACCTTTGGCATTTGTCACACTTTCGAACGAACTTATTAGTATATTTCGCCATGCTATCCCAGTAATATCCAACCCTATTAATTTTTTGAATCAAAGAGTCAGTGCCGGAGTGGTTCCCACAAGTGTCTTCGTGGATTTCTCGCAAAACTTAATCGGTGTCCCCTGTTCCTAAGCATACGACCAAGGTTCCATCGAAGGTCCTCCTGTACAATATTTTGTTTTCATCTAGTGCGAATCGGGCTGCTTTAGCTCGTAGGGCTCTCAATTCTTTAGGGTCTGAAGGGAGCTTTCCGTGCTTTAAATACTCAACATATTTGTTCCTCCAATCCTAAGTCAAACTTGTAGAGTTTATCTCAGCGTGACCTTTCTCGACCACAAATCTCGACAACTGAACAACAGTTCCCTGGGCAACATCATCTTCTTCGACTGATGAACCCAAATACGCAAGTGCATCGGCCTCACTGTTTTTCTCCCGAGGTTTATGATCCAACGTCCACTCCTTGAAGCGGTGCAACGTCACCTGTAACTTGTCTAAATATCTCTGCATCATATCATCTCGAACCTCGAAGATTTTATTTACTTGGTTCACCACCAGCAGAGAGTCGCATTTGGCTTCGATGACCTCTGCTCCCAGGCTTTTGGCTAATTCGAGACCTGCAAACATGGCCTCGTACTCGGCCTCATTATTAGTTAATCTAGACGTTTTGATAGATTTTCGAATAGTGCTACCGTAGGTGGTCTTAAAATAATGCCGATATCGTACCCTTTCACATTTGAGGCACCGTCTGTGAAAAAGGGTCCATACACCCATCGATGTACTTGACTTTAGTAGAAGTTCCTTCTCTACTTCGGGTACGAGGTTAGGAGTAAAATCGATCATGAAGTCTGCTAGAATTTGATACTTGATAACCGTTCGGAGTTGATATTCAATATCGTACCCACCGAGCTCGATGGCCCATTTGGCCAATCGGCCCAATAACTCAGACTTGTGCAAAATATTTCGAAGTGGATAAGTAGTTAACACACATATAGGGTGACACTGGAAATATGGTTTAAAATTCTGGATGCACTTATTAATGCAAGTGATAACTTTTCCAAGTGTGGATACCTGGTTTCAGCATCTCCTAAGGTTCGACTTACATAATAAACAGGAAATTGCATACCTTGCTCCATCCGAACTAGCACGCCACTTACCGCTACCTCGAACACGGCCAAGTATAAGTATAGTTTCTCATCCGCCTTCGGAGTGTGAAGCAAAGGTGGGCTCGATAAGTACCGCTTTAATTCCTCCAACGCTTGCTGACAATCCAGAGTCCATGCAAAATCATTCTTTTTTTAGCAAAGAGAAGAATCTGTGACTCCGATCCGATGACCTCGAGATAAATCTGCCCAAGGCAGCTATCCGCCCGGTTAGCCGTTGTACGACCTTCATATTGTTCACGATGGTGATTTCCTCGATGGCTTTAATTTTTTCGGGGTTGATCTCGATCCTCCTATTTGATACCATGAAACCCAGGAACTTGCCCGAGCCGACTCCAAAAGCGCATTTCTCGGGGTTGAGTTTCATGTTGTATTTTCTCAAGACCTCGAACGTTTCCTTCAAATGAGTCAAATGGTCCTCTGCACGCAGGGGCTTAACTAGAATATCGTCAATGTAAACTTCCATTAATTTACCTATCTGTTGTTCAAACATTTTATTAACTAGGCGTTAGTATGTAGCTCCTGCATTTTTTTAGCCCGAAGGGCATGACATTGTAACAATATGTTCCATACTTAGTGATAAATGAAGTCTTTTCCTGGTCCTCCGGGTTCATTTGAATTTGGTTGTACCCGGAGTAGGCATCGAGAAAAGTAAGGATCTCGTGGCCGGTCGTGGCGTCGATCATACGATCGATGTTAGGCAGTGGAAAAGAGTCTTTAGGGAATGCCTTGTTTAAATCTTTATAATCTACGCACATTGTAAGCTTGTTTCCATTTTTAGGAACCACGACCACATTGGCTAATCACTCAGGATATTTTACTTCTATAATGGACCCTATTTTGAGAAGTTTAGTTACCTCATCTTTTATGAACGCATGTTTTACCTCGGACTGTGGCCTTCTCTTTTTCTTCATTGGTTTGAACATGGGGTCGAGACTTAGCCGATGTGTTGTTATCTCTAGTGGAATCCCTGTCATGTCTAAATGGGACCATGCAAAACAGTCTATGTTATTAATAAGGAATTGAATGAGTTTTTTCCTGAGTTCGAGAGTTAATCCCATTCCCAATTATACCTTTCGTTCTGGTAGATGTTCAATTAGTACCACCTGCTCCAGTTCCTCGACCATGGACTTCATTGCATCTGATTCCTCGGGAGCGACGAAAGCTCGAGGGGTAAGGAAATCTTCTTCTTCGTGCTCGAGTACCTCTTCCTCGGATTTAGTCGAGGCTGTGGACTATGGTTTCTATTTATCCATTTGCTTATCTTTGATGTTCGAATTCTCCGAGGTTGAAAGTTTCGGCGCTGGTGTCAAATCATGAACTGCAAACATCTCATTTGTTGCGTGATTCTCCCCTTAAACTGTTTTCACACCGTCTTTTGTTGGAAACTTCATCATCTGGTGAAGAGTCGATGGTACCGCTCTCATGTTGTGGATCCACGGCCTTTCGAGCAATGCATTGTACCTCATGTCACCTTCGATGACATGAAATTTTGTGTCATGGATGGTCCCGACCACATTCACGAGTAGGATGATCTCTCCCTTTGTTATTTCACTAGCCATGTTCAAGTCGTTTAAGACTCGAGATGATGGTACGATTTGATCTAGCAGCCCGAGCTGCTCTACGACCCTCGACCTGATTATGTTGACCGAGCTACCTGGATCCATAAGAACATGTTTAACTTGAATTTAATTTAGTAAAATATAAATTACCAAGGCGTCATTGTGCGGCTGAGAGAGGCCTTCTCTAACGTGACTTTTGTTGAACAACCAAGCTACCTCTTCCCTCAACTGTCTGCAGTCCTCGGTCATGTGGTCGTGTGTACCATGATATTTACACATCAAGTTGGGATTTCTCTGAGAAGGGTCAGTTTGCATAGGC
>ML349799.1:0-62064 GCA_005239505.1 Nicotiana paniculata | reverse complement strand
TATATAATTGTCCGAATCGACCCCTACCCCCCGAACAACCACTTCACTCCCGTCTCTCCCAAAGCACCAAACCCTAGCCGCCTCAACTCCCCTCACTGCTTCCGCAGCCTTCCACCGCCAGAAATCGCCTCACGACAGTGGACCACTTTCAAATCGACCCAAACTCATACCAGACCACCTTCTTCTCCCCCTGAATCATCACCTCTCATCACTTTCCCAAAAAAACCTCCCAAACTCGACCAATTTCAGATCTAAAAATATGGAAAACCCTAAAACCTATGTTCTGGACGATTTCAATCAAACCTGTGGCTCAAACCCACATAAGTCGATTGTTCTTGACAAGAGAAATCGATTCATGTTAGTTTGACTCATTTCCAAACCCTACCGGAGTCCAGCCAAAGTCCGCCGAGTCATCGAATCCGGTCAAATCCGTTCTAACTAACTGGTACCCTCCGCTTCTTATTCCTTTGATTATTTTATGTTTTAAATTTATTTTTGGTTTAGGTTTAAGCTCCCTGTGTATCACTGTTTATTTTTAATTTAATTATTTTAGGTTAAAATCTAATTACTCCCATGCATGTTTGTACGATTGTTCAGACTTCTTGAAAGATGGTCGTTTAAACCTAGATTTTTGATAATTATTGATCAACTAGGGTTTCATAATCGTTATTGCCTAGTTGATTAGTAAATTTTTTTTTAAGATTCATTATAGGTTTGTTGTTTGAATTTTTCATGACTTAATTACAGTTAGGGTGTTTGTGTTTTTCTTGAGTCGTTTGATTCTAGTCTGCCGTTAAATACTGATTAGTTTAGTGTTTCCCGATCTGTTTATTCCTAACTTCTCTTTAGTCTGCTTTCTGAGTTTAGGATAATAAATTTAGGTTCATGTACCACCCCCTCCCTTATTGTCCTTAATTATTGTGTGCTGAAATTATCTGTTAATTTTAGTTGCATAAGTCTGCTGTTAATCGTTGATTAGTTAGGATTTCATGATTTTTCTTGGATTATTTAATTTTGAAATAATAATATTTTCTCTTATCTATTTTTATTTTTCTGCTTTTAGACTACAAAGTTTAGGTTCATGTTATAGGTTTAATTTTTGGTTTTTCTCAACTGATTGTATTTTTGTTTAGGTTTTTCAGATCTTCCTTCAGCTATCCTTTCCACCCTAAATAGTTTGTTAAGAGAAGTAAATAACTAGTCAGTCAAATACTACATGTCTTAGGTAGGCTGAACTAATAATTAATCATGAATTCAAATGCTTATAACTAAATTACTAATTTATAGTTTAGGCATAGTCTAATTTTGATCTTTGACTTTTACTCTTAGTTTAGACTGCTTAATAAATACTTATGTGTGGTAATTGAATATTCATGTTTAATGGATTATTCTTATTTCTTAATAATCCTCATAAGAGAATCCTGTTTTTGAACATAATTGTAACTTAGGCTTAGGTTCTTAAAATAGACAATTGATCTCTAGTTTAAGGAAAGCTAAGCCTAATTACTTAACTAAGTTAATCACATAATAAGGTCACTTAAATTAGCTAAGCTTAAGTCTAAAAAATAATTCACTTGCTTAAACTAGTTTCAAGTCACTATTGAGGAAGGGAAATTTTCAGCTTCTTCATTAGTTTTAATCAATCAATTAGGATGAAATTAGATAACACTTAATAAATAACCTAACACTTAGTCTTAAATACTAAAAGAGTAATTCTAAAGGTATTAAAGGGTAGTTTAGGAACTTCAATTAAAAAAATTGGGTGTAACAACCCAAGAAGCTTCTAGAATTAGGATAAATATCAAAAACAAAATCTGAAAAGCACAAAATCAGATATTTTAGGGTAAAAACAGTAATTTCTTAAAAGAAAATAAGGCTGTAAATAATATAACCTTCTAGAAAGAGGTACAATTGTCGTAGCTGTTACAAAAAAATAAGAATGGACAGTTGTACCTGTACTATTTCAGCTTAATAGATAAGGTATATTTTCTAAAAGATGCTACCCCTAAACTCCCTATAAATAGACTACATTACTCCTTGAATAAATACACCTACAGACCTGAACACACCTAAACACACATTACCATACTGAAAATATTGTTCTATTGCTCTGAAGAAAACCAGAAAAATACTGAAATCATGAGTGAAAAAACAGTCTAAAATTGGTCTTCTTATGTATGTGGTTTCTTTTCGGGAAAAATACTTTTCTGGCTAGTTTTTACTCAAATCTTTGGTATTAAAGCTATCATTTTTTGTGTTTTTTTACTGCTGGTCCTTGTTGTTGTTATTAAGCTCACAAGAGCCTGATTTTTCTTTGACCTTTATTTGGTCAAATATTCTTTGTTATTTTTCACTCTTAAAGGTATGCAACAATTTTCCTTTAAATGAAGTTCTTAGATTCAAAAATATGTGCTTGTTTGTGTTGAAAAATGATTGGTATTGTCTGATTTTCTTCTATTTTAAGAGTATGAACATGTAAATTTTGTGTTGTTTAGTCTCAATTAGCCATGTGTAAACTATTTGTTTCGAGATTCTTTGGGGTTGTGTCTAAAATTTGCCTTGTTTTACCTTCCAGTTTTCCTTTATGGTTATATTATTTTGTATGCATCCCTATGATTAAAGCTATAAAGTATTACTTAAAAAAATAGCACTAAAGGAAATGAATCTGATCCCCCAATGGTCAGATTCACTCCATAAAAGCGCATAAATGTTTATTTTGATTGCTCAAACAATATACTTAGATTACAAAAATTCTAATGTTAAAAACAACCGTAAGGGAAATGAATCTAAACCCCCTAATGGTCAGATTCACTCCTTAATGATGCACAAATTTACTTTGTTTGTTCGAAAATCAGTGGTCAAATGAAGGTGTTGTTTCTCTCATTAAAGCTGTGGATGAATAAAACAAAATAAGGTGTAAAATTAATTACACACAAATAAGGTATGAAAATCAGTTTATCAATCAACTAAGAATAACACGAATCAACTAACAGGACAGAATTAAGTGAGTATCACTTAAATTAAGGAGAATCTCACACAAAATAAATCAGCAGACGAGGTTAATGTTTAAATAAGGTAAGCAGTAAGTCCAAGGATCAAATATAAGTCATCCCTGATAATCAAAGCACAGAAATCAGGCCAGTAAAGGAATTAAGGAAAGTAGTACCAATTATTAATCACACATAAGGAAAGAACAGGTAAAAATCCGATAAGGAAATATCGGTTTAAAAGGAAATCACAATTTCAAACCTTAATTAGTCAAGTAAATCAACTAATCACTTTAATTGATAGAGCTAAGGTAAATGGGCAAAACATTATAACAAACAGTCGAATAATTGAAACCCTAAGGCATATCAAAGACATTGAGATGAAACTCAAGTAAAAATCAGTCGAAACAGTAAAGAAGAAAACCAGGGTTGAAACATTTCAATGTTTTAACATTTTTGCAGAAATCCCATTAGAAATCAAAACCCTAGCTTTTAGGAAAAAATGAAATCGGTCAACAATAATAGTAAAAATAGAAAATCTTAAAGGAAAAATACCAAACAAACTCAAAACCACCTTATATCTGAAGAGATCTAAACGGATTTAACCAGAAATAGCTAGGTTGATGAAACTAAACAGAGGTGAATCAAATCTGGTTTGAACCAGATATTTGAAACCATAAAACACGAAAGTATTAGTACTCACAGATATCGGACTGAATATAGACGGATTAATCGATAAAGGAGAGATTTTGAACCAAATCTTGTTCGAATCTCTTGAGATTATCCTCAAGTAACATGAAAATCAAACAACCAGTAGAGAGATGAGGCTGGATAAGGCATGGAATCAGAGGAAAACTCCATGAATCAAGGGGATATCAATGAAGACAGGCTAGGGTTAGAAGGGGGTGAGAGAGAAGAGAAGAGGGAAGGGGATTGACGGATGGAGGATTCAGAAAAATAGGGGTAGGGAGGTGGCCACACCTTTCACTATAACGGTGGCATCCACACCACCCTTCAGTTCCAATGTTGTACCTTGGGATTATGTGGCCGAGACTAGAAGAAAAGGAAGGTCGAAGATGGAAGAATCCGGTGCTGCACAAGGAATGACTTGAACAGGAAGGGTTTATACACCTGAACATTTGGGAGAAGCCAGTAAGTAAGCTTCCAGTAAACCGCTTGTTGTTGAGACTGGTCCAGATGACCTCTAGATGAAGGTACAGGCAAGGGAGTACTCTGTCATCGATCATCTAAACAATACTCCCGCCCAAATATCTATCCTGTCATTGCTGCAAAATTCTGAGGCACACTGGAGTGCTCTAATGAAGGTATTGAATGAAGCATATATGCCAAACAACATCACTAGCGGAGAAATGGTCAATATGGTGGGGCAAGTGCTGAAAGCCTCAATATCACTTTCCATGCAGACTAGTTGCCACCTGAAGGGTTAAGTCACAACAGGGCAATGCACATCACAATGCAATGTGAAGATAAGTTCATTGCTAGAGTTTTGATAGATGGAGGATCCAGCCTCAATATTTTCCCATTGACAACACTGAAGAGGTTGGGCAAGGGCTTACATGAAATACGAGCAGGATCTATGAATGTGAAAGCATTCGATGGGTCACAAAGAGACGCAATTGGAGAAACCAACCTACGCTTGCAAATGGGTCCTACCTGGTTCGATGTTGAATTCCATGTACTAGACATATCTGCCTCCTACAATCTGCTGTTGGGACGGCCTTTGATACATGCTGCTGGAGTTGTCACATCTACTTTGCATCAAGCGGTAAAACTTGAATGAAACAATCAAGAAGTGATCATCCTTGGAGATGGGAGAAACCTCATTTACACCAGTCAGACTGTTCCGGTGGTAGAATACAGAAAGAAGTTAGGTGGAGAAACCTACCATCGCATCGAGCATGTTAACGCAATTGAGAAGGATAAATTGTGGAGTAGAAAAATAGAGACCATACTGGCATGGGCATGGTATGAACCTAGTAAGCGGCTTGGTAAAAGGCTTCAAGGTATCTCTAAACCAATACAACTGAAGCGCCATGGCACAACCTTCGAGCTCGGATATCAGTATACCTGGCAGGAATATCGGAATTGGTCTCACCATGGGATGGACCATACTATCCTCTTGAGCAACCCCTGTCGCACCTGAACCAGACCTTCCATCAGGCCGATACAACATGGGGGTCAGAGGAAGAAGAAGCCTTGGCAGCATTGATGAATTTTTTCTTAGAAGACGATGATATGGATTGTTGTGTAATAGTTGAGGAGGAGGAGGAAGACGGCCTCACTATCCAGATAGTGGATAAGGGAGCATCTCTCAAGAACTGGACCGCTAAACCATCAAGGGCTCGACGAGTCTCGGGGTAGCAAGGCTAATAGCATTGTTTACTTTATAAAATGATTTCCTCTTTGGTATTTTGTTTTAAATAATATTTTACTTTCAGTATTCCTTTTCGAAAAACATTATTTGAAATCATTTTGTTTAACGATTTAAATGGCTTGATGTTTTATTATTACTATTTTCTTTCATATCTTTATCCCTACAGTATTACTATTTCTTACCTTGATGAACCAATGGCTATGACATGTAATGAGACAATGCAATAGAAGGACAGTGACTCGGAAGAAATAGAAGATGAGGATGTAATACCTGAGGAAATTGTCAAAGAAGTGGAGAACTTTAAGAACAAGCCCAAGTCCAACATAGACGAGACCGAGATAGTCAACTTGGGAGATTCCGAAACCGTCAAAGAAACCTGCATAAGCATCCATTTTTCACCGTCAGAGAAAGAAGAATACACTCAATTCCTGAAAGAATATGAGGATATCTTTGCATGGTCATACGACGATATGACAGGGTTGAGCACATCCATAGTGGCTTACAAGTTACCTACAAATTCAATGTGTCCGCCAGTGAAGCAAAAACTCAGGAAATTCAAGTCATACATGAGTCTGAAAATCAAGAAGTGTCAGACCAAGACAATTCACGAGGGGACTGCTGGTACCAAAATGGATCTTTCCACATCAAGATGAGGCCAAAGGGAAATTCTCTCCCAACTGGCAAGGTCCTTACATGGTTCAAAGAGTATTAACAGGAGGATCACTAATACTCGCAGAGATGAACGGATAAATCTGGCCAAATCCTATCAATTCAGATGCAGTCTAGGAGGTTTCTGTAATTAAAAAAGGAAAATGTGTCCTGGACCGTTGATCTTCTGATATCAACGACCGGATTAGTTATAGGCTGGGGTGGGTTATGGATATTGGGTTATTGGGTTTGGGTATTGGGTTATGGCTTACGATAATTGGGCTGATAGTTATTGGGCCGGGATCCGAAAATTAATTAAAAAGGGCTATATTTTAAATACCCACTCAATTTAACAAAATAATTTATAAAGATAATTAATAAATGATGAAATATGCTATTTGTGTATGAAAATAATTTAAAATAATTACTTAATATTATAAAAATATAAAAAGTCATTTTCGTGTAAAAAATAAAGTAATTATGCATACATGGCTATTATTGCAAAGTTATTACAATTATAACCTAAAGATGCAAATACTATTACGCATAGAATAATAGAAGATTAAAATAAATATAAATGATAAAAATTAAGCAATAAAAATTATTATAAAATCATTTGTGATGCAATTAGTAATTATTTAGATAATAAAATGATGGAATAAATTAATAAAATCTTTTAAAATTACAGAAAATTATGAAAAAATGTTAATTGATGCTCACGCATTATTTTGAAAATATATATGCATTTTGAAAAATATATACAGAAAAAATTGTGTATCAACAGCTGCCCATCTTTACTCGGGAAGGATGAAAGAGTTGTCGGGTAAAGATATGATGGCCAATTTTGACCGAATATGGTGATTTGAGAGATATAGGTCGCACTCTGGTTTTCGAGTTACCTACATATTCCTGGTTTTATAGGAATCAGGTCGCGTGTAGTTCTGGACCCACCGGCGAAATAAATCGATGAAGCTATCACAAGGACGGACACAAGGTTTTGAGTAGGTAAAACGGTTATGGTGAGCGGTCAGGTTTGAAATAGTCTGAGGGAACTGGAGCGGGATTTATCCTGTTGGGATAACAGTTACTCACTAGGTCACCTGCAAGTCAAAAGATGTACTGCAATCATATACGTATAACTTTGCGTAAAATTAGCTATGATTTCCCTTTAGACCATGAAAATTGCCTTTGGCGGTTGAGGATGACGTCCTTAGACCATGACGTCCCGAGCTATGAATTGTGAGGTAAGGGATTCGCAGGCCATGAAATGATGTTCTCGGGCCATGAAAATGGTGCCTCCGAACCATGACGCCTTTGAATAATGATGTGCAAGTTTGAGAAATCCTCAGGTCATGGCGTGATGTCTTCCGGCTATGAGGATGGTGCCTTCAGACTATGACGCCTTCGGATAAGTTGACTATATTTCGGCCCATGAGGTGCAGAGACATTATGCTAGAAGCGATAAGACAAGCTTAGTCTTGTATGAAGTTGAGGGTAGAGCTTAGCCCGAGGAAAGAGAACAATGCAAGAGAGGCAGTGCTTAGTCTCGTGCGAGATTCGGGACAGTGCTTAGTCCCATGCAAAGAGAAGGCAGTGCTTGGCCTTTTGCAAATAGGGAGGCAAGGCTTAGCCTCATGCAAGAATCGGGACACTTCTTAGTCTCATGCAAAGAGAAGGTGGTGCTTAGCCTTATGCAAGTAGAGAGGCAAGGCTTAGCCTCATGCAAGATTCGAGACAGGGATTAGTCTCATGCAAATAGAAGGCAGTGCTTAGCCTTATGCAAGTGAAGAGGCATGGCTTATCCTCATGCAAGATTTGGGACTTGGCTTAGTCCCATGCAAGGAGAAGGCATTTCTTAGCCTTTTTCAAGTGAAGAGATAGGGCTTAGCCTCATGCAGGATTCAGGACAGTGCTTAGTCCCATGCAAGGAGAAGGCAATGCTTAGATTTATGCAAGTGAAGAGGCAGGGCTTAGCCTCATACAAGATTGGGGGATAGGGCTTAGTCCCATGCAAATAGAAGGCAGTGCTTAGCCTTATGCTAATGGGAGGTAGGGCTTAGCCTCACGCAGGATCGAGACAAGGCTTAGTATTATGTAAATGGGAGAGGTAGGGCATAGCCTCATGAAAGATTGAGACAGAGCTTAGTCTCATGCAAGGTTCGGGACAGTGCTTAGTCCCATGCAAGGAGAAGGAAATGCTTAACCTTATGCAAGTGGGAGGCAGGGCTTAGCCTCATGCAAGGTGCGGGACAGTGCTTAGTCCCATGCAAGGAGAAGGGTAAGAGTGAAGTATTCTTAGCTGACAATGTGTTTCGTGCATAGTAATTATGTTGTTGCAACAGTATTTGTCATCATGATATAGTCCTCCATCCAAAGAAAAATTTGTGACTTTTGCGTGGGAAGGTTGGTTCGTGCCTTCGTCTGCTTGACTTGCTCTGTTCTGTCTGAAGATCCTGTCCAAACTATTAGGGTAGTGTTTTCTAAAATAAAGTTTCTTTTTCAAAAGCATGCGTGCATAACTTCCAAAAGACATAGTAGTATATAGTTTAGAAATTAGTAAGATGAACCAGTAAATGCGACATAATCAGAGACATTGCGACTTCCTCTGCTGTAGAATTTTGAGGGTCCTTCTCAATATTCTGCCCAAGTTGACTAGATGAATTTTCTGACTGCTCTGTATGTTGCGGTTGACTAAACTTACTCCTCCTTAAAATTCTGCCCCGGTTTCTGATTGTAGGGAGAATGGAATCCTTATTGAATTTTGACTGAACCCACAAGGCTGCCTACATATCCCCTCTTAAAGGGGAATCAGGTCAAGCGTAGTACAATTTACATCATATGAAGAAGAATAAAATGGTTTACACATAGTATCTTTTACTTGTTCATCTGCTCTTCATCTAATGCCGACCTGACCATTGCTGCTTCTGACCTCCATCGCGTAGCATACTCATGGAAAGTCTCGGTGGTCTTCTTCTTGAGATTCTAGATATAGAAGACGTCTGGTGCACTTTTCGTATTGAATCTGAATCTATCCATGAAATATGATGCCATGCTTACCTAATTAGCCCATTTCTTGGGATTTTGTCTTATGTACCAAGATATGGCGTCTCCAGTGAGGCTTCTCATGAATAGCTTCATGTGAATCCTTTCGTCATTTCGAACCCCTACAAGTTTGTCACAGTATGTTCTCAAATGTACCTTTGGGTCACCCGTTCCATCGAACATTTCTAACTTAGGAGGTTTTTAACCCTCCGGCAGTTCCATATCTGGCTGAATGCACAAATCCTCATAACTCAAACCTTCGATTCCTTTACCTCCTTCAACACCCTGAACTCGGCTTGTGAGTTTCTTGAGCTCCTCTTCCATTTACTTAATGAGCAGGTCCTTCTCGGTGGATTCTGGTGTATATGAGATTGGTTGAGTAGAATGGGGGTAAGGTTTCCACGTATATGGGGTTGTTTTTGTGAAGGTCAGGAGTTTGGGTATAGTGGTGATCATTGGTTGAATTTTGGGGATTGGGAATAGGTTGTGGGGTATTTTGAGGAGTGTGGTAAGTGGTTTGCGGATATTGAGTCGGGAGATGCTGATGTTGAGGAGGTGTAGGTATGGGTAAAGGATTTTGAGTGTAAAGACCCGTAAAATTTCATGGATAAAAATAATGCCCAAATAGGTCCCCGCGTTGTTATAACTGTAAAAATTCTTATAACAGACCCTTTTTGAGTAAAAAGTACCCCGGGACTTAAAAGATAAAAATTTTCAGATTTGCGGAGGTCTGCGGTCCACTATGCGATCGCAGATCAAGTATGTTGACCACATAGTGGTCGCATACCCGGACAGTTTGCTGTCCATTTTGAGGACAACTATGCGGCCTAGAATGTGATCACATTTCACGAATGCGGGCCGTATAGTTGTCGCATTCTTGCACCTTGACTTTTGCGGAGGGAGTTATGCGACGCACTATGCGATCACATAACAGGTATGCGGACCGCATACTGGTTGCATACCTGGGCAGTCTACTTTTCTTTTTGTCCCATTTGAGGGCCAATTATGCGATAGGAATGCGGACCGCATAGCAGGAATGCGATCGCATTCCTGACCGAATTTATGCTTCGGGACTGTTAAACTTCTAATTTGATACCCGACCCCCAATTTACTAAAACACCTCCCCCTTTCATTTTAAGCTCATTTTCTGATAAATTGGAGAGAGGGGAGAGTGGGTTCTAGAGAGAGAGAGTCCAACTTCATCCAATTTGTTCCTCCAACACTACTCAGACCTGGAATTGATCAAGTAGGACACCATTTTCTTCAGTACAAGAGGTAAGATTCTACCCCATCAACCTAAATTTCCAGGTTTTTGTTAAAATGAAACATAGTTAGGTTAACTCATGAAGATAAGGGTAGGAGCCTTGAATGCATGTAACCAACTAATCATAATCTAGTAAAAGGAAATGGGTTAGAGTAATATTTCACTAAAAAGAGGTCATTTAATCTAAAAGAACACTTAGTGTTTCATAGAATGATCAAGTGAGTTCAAGACCTAATCATTGTTCCTAATTCTATGTTAAATAATGCCACATTGTGAACTAGATTGAAGGTTCTAGAAGGTCCGGTGAATTGTGGTGGAAATTAAGGAAAAATCCCAAATCAAGGTATGTATGGCTAACTTTAATCTTTGTAGAGTTACCTTGTTGGTGTCCGAGTACACGGTATGAAATTCTTGCTTGAGCATACGTGAATTTTTTGTTCTGCTGTGTTGAGTTGTTCGAATTCATTCTCTGATTTTCTCAAGTCAATTACCATGCTAATTGAGATTACGAAGGGTGATTCTTTGTGCTTATCCTACCATGTGTAAAGCTCGTTAAATGTTGAATACATCGGTATGAGAGGATGTGCTGCAAAACAAAAGAAACGATAATGTAATAAAGTGTTGAATGTATCCAACTTCTCAATGATGTGTAGTAAATAATGAAAGTAAATATGGGCTGATTTTATTGAGTTAAATGATTGTGGCAACACCATATATGACTTGCTGATTGGTAAGGATCATTTTGCCTTGATTTCACATAGGTATTGGTTTATATGAACTTATGTTCTTCGTGATAAAGATCCTTGTGATATAATTGTTGGTGATTGTTGTTGTGAAATGAGAATGTACGGTGGGATCGGGTTGCACGCCGCAACACGAAGTAATAAGAGTAGAGAGGTAATAAGGGTGAAATGAAAATGTATGGTTGGATCGGGTTGCGCGCTGCAACACAAAGTAATAAGGGTGGAGAGGCAATAAAGGGTGAGATGAGAATGTACGGTGGGATCGGGTTGCACGCCGCAACAGATGGGAATTGAAACAAGTACTTGCGAAATCTTCATTGTGGTTTTCTATATACTTGTGTGGTACTTGTATGGTTACCCTAATTGCTTTCTAGTTGTGTATTGTTTGATTCTACTTGGAATAAACTTTGTTCATACATGTTAGTACTATTCAATGGTACTACCGTCCCTTTTGCCGGGCGCTACATCTTTTATATGGATGTAGGTGGTTCCATAGCAGGTAGCTCAGACCGCCGATAGTATTGTGTAGACCCTTAGTACTCTTAAAGGCTCCGTAGACATGATGTGGGTTGTACATATATGTATTTTGGGCAGTAAATGTGTTTACTAGTAGTCGTGGTCCGAATCGGAATTGTTGTATGTTTTGTGATTACCAAATGTGGAAATTATAAAGGATAATATGAACTCAAGTAGTGGATTCATGCTTAAACTCTAAATTGCTAATTCATGTGGAATAATATATATTATAATCACGGGGTGATGCATTGGGTAGGAAACTCAATCAAGGTTCACTTGACCGGGATCATCCGGTTAGGCGCCGATCTCGTCCCTCGGTTTTGGGGCGTGAAAAACTTGGTATTATAGCCCGACTCGGCCCAGAGGCCATTTCCACCCTAGGAGTGGCCGTGAATTCTTTATATGATGGTGCGGTGAGAATGATTCCCCGACCCTGAATCTGCCGAACTCTTCTATCCCAAGCCAGGATATTCCTATTCCTGCTCCAGCGGAGGGTGCTACAGTCCCTCCCGCTAATGTTCCCGAATCTTCTTCAGTCCCAACTTCCGGTCCCGGTATTTCTGATGGGGACCTCAGGGGAGCTATTCAGATGTTGACTCAGCTAGTGGCCTCCCAGGCACAAAGATCACATGTTGCCCCTGTATCCTCTAGCGAGCAAGGGAATTCTTCAGGTTCCAGGGTCAACCAGTTTCTGCGGTTAGCCATCCAGAGTTCACAGGCACCGACCCAGAGGCTGATTCTCAGGAGTTTATTGATGAGATGTGCAAGAATCTTCGGGTTACGAAGGCTACAGAGACCGAGGGGGTTGAGTTGGATTCCTATCATTTAAAGGGATCAGCGTATTCATGGTTTGAGATGTGGGAGGGGTCTCGTGGGGAGGGGAGCCCTCCGGCAAAGTGGGATAAGTTTGTTGATACCTTCATGGATCAATTCATGCCTGCCGAGACTATGGCAGCCCGTGCTGCTGAGTTCGAGATCCTTAAGAAGGGAAACATTAGTGTGTGGGAGTACCACATGGAGTTCGTGCGCCTGTCAAAATATGCCATCCACATGATGCCGATTATGGAGGCTAGAGTTCGACGGTTTGTTCAGGGCCTTGGTCCGTTGGTTGTTAATGAAGCTGCTACAGCTGCTCTGCATTCGGATATGAACTACGGGAAGATTGTGGGATTTTCCCAGGCTACGGAGGCTCAGAAATTAAAGATAAGAATAGAGAGGGAGGGTAGTAGTAGGGTTCGGTCAGCGGGAAACCCTGGGAGTTCAATTGGAGGAGGGAGATCAGTCCTTGGGAGAAGGTCATCAGGGCCATCCCAGTCTTGTGCTCAGTCCTCATCCAGTGCCCCTTCATCAGGGCACCATTATCAGTGGGGAGGTCTCTTTGGACCAGGTCCAAATAGCAGGAGGTTCCATCAGTCGGGTCAATCCGGTAGGAGGTTCTAGCAGCAGCGGAGGACCTCATGCCCTAAGTGTGGGAGGTTTCATTCTGAGCCTTGTTACTTGGATATACCGGTATGCTATAGATGTTGAGAGAGAGGCCATATCTAGCGAGACTACCGTGCACCCAGTCAGGGCGCAGGTAGGGGTACTGCTCAGCCATCCAGCTCTTCAGCCGCTACATCTCCAGCACGCCTTCCAGCTCCAGCAGGGCGCGGTACAGTTAGGGGTGGAGCACGGGGTCGAGGGGGACCCAGTCGGTTCTATGCTTTGAGTGGTTTCCAGAGTGCGGAGGCCTTTCTGTATGTTGTCACATGTATTCTGACTGTTCAGTCACATGATGTTTATGCTCTTATTGATCCCGGGTCTTCTTTGTCATATGTTACTCCATTTATTGCTTCAAGTTTTGGGATAGAATCCAAACAGCTTCACGAGTCGTTCTTTTTGTCGACTCTGGTTGGTGATTCCATTACGGCCGTGCGAGTCTATAGGAATTGTGTTGTCACGGTGCATGGTCAGGATACCACGACTGATCTTATTGAGTTAGAAATGGTAGATTTTGATGTAAGTATGCGGATGGATTGGCTCTATTCGTGCTTTGCTAAACTCGACTACCGAACCAGGATTATGAGGCTTGAGTTTCCTAATGAATCAGTTATCGAGTGGGAAGGGAATGAGGTTGTTCCAAGTGGTAGATTCATTTCCTACCTTAAATCCTCTAAGATGATTAGAAGAGGGTGCATCTACCATTTGGTCCGGGTCGGACACCACTTCAAAGTTGCCTGCTCTCGAATTTGTGCCTGTCGTGAATGAATTTCTTGAAGTATTTCCGAGCGAGCTTCCTGGTATTCCACCAGATAGAGAGATTGATTTCGGGATTGATGTATTTCCAGATACGCAGCCAATATCTATTCCACCTTACCGAATAGCGCCAGTAGAATTGAGAGAGTTAAAAGAGAAATTGAAAGATCCATTAGAAAAGGGTTTCATACAGCCAAGTGTATCGCCGTGAGGCGCACCGGTTCTTTTTGTCAGAAAGAAAGACGGATCGCTTCGGACGTGTATTGATTATCGGCAGCTCAACAAGGTCACCATAAAAAAACAAATACCTATTGCCCTGGATAGATGATTTGTTCGATCAGTTGCAAGGTGCTAGGTTCTTGTCAAAGATTGATTTGCGGTCCGGGTATCACCAGTTAAAAATCAGGGAGTAGGATATTCCTGAGACTGCCTTCAGAACTCGATATGGGCCCTTTGAATTTCTGGTAATGTCTTTTGGGCTAACCAACGCCCCCGCAGCTTTTATGGATCTTATGAATCGGGTTTTCAAACCATTTCTTGACTCATATGTTATTGTCTTCATTGACGACATCCTCGTTTATTCGCGAAGTTAGGAAGATCATGCTACTCACCTCAGGGCAGTTCTACAGACTCTTCATCAGCACCAGTTGTATGCAAAGTTTTCAAAATGTGAATTTTGGCTAGAATGAGTCGCCTCTTTGGGCCATGTTGTCTCCAGGGAAGGGATTCGGGTAGATCCCTAAAATATTGCAGCGGTAAAGGATTGGCCTAGGCCAACAACCCCGACAGAGATTCACAGTTTCTTGGGTTTGGCTGGGTATTATCGGAGGTTCGTGGAGGGATTCTCTACCCTCGCCTCCCCATTGACTAAGCTGACGCAGAAGGCGGTTAAGTTCCAGTGGTCCGATGCTTGTGAAAAGAGTTTTCAGGAATTGAAATTGAGATTAACTACGGCGCCAGTGTTGACCTTGCCAGAAGGTTCGGAAGGGTTTGTGGTGTATTGTAATGCTTCAAGGGTTGGTTTTGGGTGTGCATTGATGCAATGTGGTAATGTAATAGCATATGCTTCTAGGCAACTCAAGAATCACGAAAAGAATTATCCAGCGCATGATTTGTAGCTCGCGGCGGTTGTATTTGCATTGAAAATCTTGCGGCATTATCTTTATAGGGTCCATGTGGAAGTTTTCACAGACCACAAGAGTCTTCAATACTTATTCAAGCATAAGGAGTTAAACTTAAGGCAGCGGAGGTGCTTAGAGTTGCTCAAGGATTATGATATGAATATTTTGTACAATCTGGGAAAGGCGAATTTGGTAGGCGATGCTCTTAGTCGGAAATCCATGGGTAGTTTGGCTCATTTGGAAGCAGGTCAGAGGCCTTTGGCTCGAGAGGTTTATCAGTTGGCTAGTCTGGGGGTCTGTCTTTCGACCTCAGACGAAGGGGATGTCGTGGTATGTAATGGAGCAGAATCTTCACTTGTAACGGAAATCAAGGAAAAGCAATTCAGAGATCCAGCATTGGTACAGTTGAGAGAGGAAAATCTAAATCATAAGACTACAGCCTTTTCACACGGAAATGATGACAGTATTTTGCGGTGCCAAGGGAGGCTGTGTGTCCCGGACGTGGATGATCTTCGGGAAAGGGTAATGGCAGAGGCTCACAACTCCAAGTATTCAGTACACCCAAGTTCTACGAAGATATGTCATGATCTCAAAGAGAATTATTGGTGGAATGGTATGAAGATGGGTGTGGCGGACTTTATGGCTATGTGTCCGAATTGTCAGCAAGTGAAGGCCGAGCATTAGAGGCCCGGTGGGTTGGCACAACTTATGGAAATACCAATGTGGAAATGGGAGATGACCAATATGGACTTTGTGGTGGGGTTACCTCGCACTCCACGTAGGTTCGACTCTGTTTTGGTAATAGTTGATCGACTCAGGAAATCAGCTCAATTCTTTCCAGTCAAGTCCACCGATACTGTAGAATAGTACGCTCAGTTGTATATCAAGGAAATAGTCAGACTCCATGGCACTCCAGTATCTATTATCTCGGATCAAGGGGCCCAGTTCACAGCTAACTTTTGGAAGAAATTTCAACAAGGTTTGGGTACGCAGGTAAATCTCAGCACAACATTCCATCCATAGACTGATGGGCAGGCAGAGCGGACCATTCAGGCGCTTGAAGATATGTTACAGGCTTGTGTATTAGGTTTCAAGGGTAGCTGGGATGATCACTTGCCGCTTATAGAATTTTCTTATAATAACAGTTTCCATGCTAGTATTCAGATGGCCCCATTTGAGGCGTTGTACAGAAGGAGGTGTAGGTCTCCGATTGGATGATTTGAGGTTGGCGAGGCGGAACTGTTAGGGCCGGATCTTGTGCACCAAGCTGTGGAAAAATTTAAGGTCATTCAGGAAAGGTTAAAAACTTCTCAGAGTCGTCAAAAATCCTATGCGGACGTTCGTCGAAGATATTTGGAGTTTCAAGTTGATGATTGGGTATTCTTGAAGGTGTCTCCCATGAAGGGAGTGATGCGGTTGGGAAAGAAAGGGAAATTGAGCCCAAGGTATGTTGGGCCATATAGGATTGCTCAAAGGATAGGATAGGTGGATTATAGGATGGAATTGCCCCCTGAGCTGTCAATAGTGCAACCAGTGTTTCATGTGTCCATGTTGAAGAAGGTGATTGGGGATCCATCCGCCATTGTGCCGGTTGAGACGGTTGAAATTAATGAAGGGTTGTCGTATGAAGAGGTTCCAGTTGCTATTCTTGATAGGCAAGTTCGTAGATTGAGAAACAAAGAGATTGCTTCTGTTAAAGTATTATGGCGGAGTCAACAAGTCGAAGAAGCCATGTGGGAAGCGGAAAATGAAATGAAAGAGAAATATCCCCACTTGTTTGAATCAGTCCGGTAGTTGTTTTGAATGTTTTCATTCCTAAGCAAGTATATATTGTGTTAAATTGTGTGTAAGAACAATCCAATCCCCTAATTACCTACTATTGTGACTTCCTAAACTTTGTGCCACAAATGTTATGTTGTTGTGAATAGCTGAATTATGTGCCACTCATTGTAATAGTTGAATTATGTGCAAATTTGTGGAGTTAACCAAACTATGTGAGGCTTGTGAATTAATTGAATTACATGTAGCTTGTTGAAAGGACCGGATTATGTGCAAGTTGATAGAGTAATTGGTAATGTGTGGAATTGGTTAAACATGTGTTTCAGGGGATCTCTGACAGGTAGATAGGCCTAATTACAAAGGAAACTCTGGCAAAATTTTCAGAAAATATCGGCAGTAAAAATTTGGGGGTTGGTTTATTTTGTGTTTTCCTACTCTAGTGATTCCCCGATCCTCATTTGAGGATGAATGATTTTAAGTGGGGCAGAATGTAAAGACCCTTAAAATTTCATGGTTAAGAATAATGCCCAAATAGGTCCCCGTGTTGTTATAACTGTAGAAATTCTTAAAACATACCCTTTTTGAGTAAAATGTACCCCGGGACTTAAAAGATATAATTTTCCAGATTTGCACAGGTCTGCGGTCCACATGCGATCGCAGATCAGGTATGCGGACCGCATAGTGGTCGCATACCTGGACAGTTTGCTGTCCATTTTGAGGAAACCTATGCGGCCTAGAATGCGGTCGCATTTCACGAATGCGGGCCGCATAGTTGTCGCATTATTGCATCTTTCCTTTTGCGGAGGGAGTTATGCGACGCACTATGCGATCGCATAACAGGTATGCGGACCGGATAGTGGTCGCATACCTGGGCAGTCTACTTTTCTTTTTGACCCATTTGAGGGCCAATTATGCGATAGGAATGCCGACCGCATAGCAGGAATGCGATCGCATTCCTGACTGCATTTCTGCTTCGGGACTGTTAAATTTCTAATTTCATACCCGACCCTCAATTCATTAAAACACCTCCCCTTTCATTTTAAGCTCATTTTCTGATAAATTGGAGAGAGGGGAGAGTGGGTTCTAGAGAGAGAGAGTCCAACTTCATCCAATTTGTTCCACCAATACTACTCAGACCTGGAATTGATCAAGTAGGACACCATTTTCTTCAATACAGGAGGTAAGATTCTACCCCATCAACCTAAATTTCCAGGTTTGTTTTAAAATGAAACATGGTTAGGTGAATTCATGAAGATAAGGGTAGGAGCCTTGCATGCATGTAACCAACTAATCATAATCTAGTAAAAGGAAATGGGTTAGAGTAATCTTTCACTAAAAAGAGGCCATTTAATCTAAAAGAACACTTAGTGTTTAGTAGAATGATCAAGTGAGTTCAAGACATGATCATTGTTCCTAATTCTAAATTAAATTATGCCACATTGTGAACTAGATTGAAGGTTCTAGAAGGTCCGGTGAATTGTGGTAGAAATTAAGGAAAAATCCCAAATCAAGGTATGTATGGCTAACTTTAATCTTTATAGAGTTACCTTGTTGGTGTCCGAGTACACGGTATGAAATTCTTGCTTGAGCATACGTGAATTGTTTGTTCTGCTGTGTCGAGTTGTACGAATTCATTCTCTTATTTTCTTAAGTCAATTACCACGCTAATTGAGATTATGAAGGGTGATTCTTTGTGCTTATCCTACCATGTGTAAAGCTCGTTAAATGTTGAATATATCGGTATGACAGGATGTGCTGCAAAACAAAAGAAACGATAATGAAATAAAGTGTTGAATGTATCCAAGTGCTAAATGCGGTGTAGTAAATAATGAATGTAAATATGGGCTGATTATATTGAGTTAAATGATTGTGGAAACACCGTATATAAATTGATGATGGGTAAGGATCATTGTGCCTTGATTTCACATAGTTATTGCTTGATATGAACTTATGTTCTTCGTGATAAAGATCCTTGTGATATAATTATTGGTGATTGCTGTTGTGAAATGAGAATGTACGGTGGGATCGGGTTGCGCGCCGCAAAACAAAGTAATAAGGGTGAAATGAGAACGTACGGTGGGATCGGGTTGTGCGCCGCAACATGAAGTAATAAAGGTGGAAAGGTAATAAGCGTGAGATGAGAATGTATGATGGGATCGGGTTGCGCGCCGCAACAGATGGGAAATTGAAACAAGTAACTGTGAAATCTTCATTATGGTTTTCTGTATATTTGTGTGGTACTTGTGTGGTTACCCTAATTGCTTTCTAATTGTGTATTGTTTGATTCTACTTGGAATAAACTCGGTTCATACATGTTAGTACTATTCAATGGGGAGGTGCCGGGTTTTGGGTATATGGATGGTTGATATCTAGGACGTTTAGTGTGAGGGATAGGTTTGACAAGTTACGGACCTGCTCAAGCTCACCTTGTAGTTCACGTATTTTCTTTTCAAGTCACAAAACCAAGTCATTTGGTGACGGAGTACTCCGACCATCAGAAGTTTCCACATTCTCAGCATGTGTGGTGTTGTCGCCACTTATATTATCCATCTTAGCTTTCCCTTTGCCTTTTGATGCACTTAGAGGAGGAGGAGGTAGACGGCCTCTGGATCTAGTGTGATATATTGATGACGCCAGTATGTGTGAACTAACCTTGGGGAATGGGAATAATCAAAAAGGAAAGAAAAAAAAAGGTAACCAAGTCAGTCAGGGTTCCAAAAAGAGTATTTGCAATATTTAAACACATAGTGCGTGATTGTAAATTCGCATCCTAATTTGGGAGCCTCGTTGTGCCCGAGGTAGGCCTAGAGAAAAGTTGATTTAGAGAACTTCAGTGCCAATAATTGCCTCATTTCATTAATGTAAAATAGATGAATCTAAAACGACACTAAATAAGATAAGTCACTAATGGCACTTGGCCTTAGTACATTTGAAAAGAAAAAATGAATAAACCTAATCTATTTGGTCCCAGAAGGACCTTCTCCAGGTCTGGTTCTCTTGGCTCCATCGATCAGGTTCCCCAGGTCGCGCATGTCCAGCAGAAGGTATGCCCTTGCTAGATGTTCTCCTTCGATAACTTCAGCATTCTGGCAGTCTATGACTCTTTTCCTCATATTTCCTTCCAGCTCCATCAGACCCTGCTTCAGATATTCTAACCTTTCATTCGATCTGGTAGTTGTTTCCTTCCATTCATTGACTAATTCCATATCAGTCTTGTGTTGTTCCAGATGCTCAGCCTCGGACTCGCGAACCCTTTTGCGCAGTCTGTTATAGAAGAAGCTTTCGAAGCGCAGATGAAGTATAATAGTTGAAGTATAACAGACTGACCCCTGGCTCAACTATTCCTGGTCGGTCGGTCGAAAGCTTCATCTATGACTCTATTTCCTCGACCGACCCCTGGCTCAACTATTCCTACTATGAAGTCCTCCAACTATGATGGGTAAAAGTACGTGTGCCCTGCGTGACATCGGTCTGATTCGATGGTGTCCCTTTCTACAATAATATTTAGGTACCACATATGCAAGCTTCACATTTGTATGGAGGTTGTCATCCTGAAAATATGCCCTATAATGACTCATTTTAACGATTCGCGGTATGACTTGCTTCCTGCCTGCTTGTCTCAAAACCCTGATTGGAACATAAGGGTATATTCCCCTTAACCCGATCAACACCAAGTGCGGAGCGTCCCTAGATCTAATGATGAACTCGTCAGTAGGGAACCATTCGAACATCCATTGAACCTGATCCTCAGTCAAATTGTCGAAAAACTGCACCAATTCTGTAACACTCTCTGGTTGAGCAAACCTGTTTGGGATATAGGTCATTCTCTTAGGGTGATGGAAATTTATATGATCATTCCACGGCCTTCGTGGAAACTCTTGATGGTATTGACCTCTCTGTAGATACTCTAACAACCAAACCTGTAGCAGCAGATTACAACCCTCGAAGTGTTTGAATCTCTTCTGGCAGCAGTCCAAGGCCCGATATATGTATGCTATTATCATAGGGACAATGGTATATGTTTTCCCCTCGATCCCCTCCATTAGGGTTTTTGATACCATGGCCAGTTTGGTATGAATTATGTCCCCTTGCATCAGAAACACTATCATACCCAGGAAGCAGGCGATGAACACAAAAACCCTGCGATGAATACAACCTAAGTAAGTGATAGAAAATTCATCATGGTAGATACAATAGGATTTGCTATGACCATATCTTTCATAGAGATAGTTAAAGAGTATGTAGGATTTCTTCAGGCACTCCCAACCGTCGTTCTTTTTCAGACCCATCATTTTCAGAAACCCCCTAGCAGTATGATTTTCTGGCACCAATAAATTGGGACTGTCCCAAGGCAGTCCAGCGAATCCCTCTATTTCTTCCAAGAGAGGGGTCATTTATATGTTTCAAAAGCGAAACACGGATCTTTCTTCGTCCCAGAACATTGTGGCAGCTTCAATCAACATATTATTTGGTTGGATGTTCAATAAAGAAGGAAAATTTCCCAGGACCTTTTTCAAATGCTTTTTGTCACTTAATGAAAGATCTTCCCGCCAATCTAGAAACAATGATGGTATGTTACGGACCATGCCGAAACTGGGGACTTCGTGCCTAATTTTCTGCAAAAAAAATAAGGTTAGACCCTTTTCCCCTCCAGATTCGACTACTTATACATCAGTGATTAGCATATTGGCACTTATTTCTCCAAATTAATGCATAGATCGTGGTTGCATCTGTTGGGATTATGGAAACCCCGATGGACTTTTGGACAAGGCTTTTCTTAAAGGGTTATTATGTGGACAACATATTAACCCTGGCTAGGTTTGACCATGATCCATGTACAATAAATCAGAGTAAGGTTTCTACAGAGGTATAGACTGGTACCCTCAAGCAGAAAACTTGAGGGGGAAAGGCACAGAACCGTCGATTGCACCGCTGATCGAATAGTTTTACCGCATGTAAGCCTTTCCGAATCAAAAGGGTGATATATAGGAAGAGCGCAAACACTCATCAAGCATTGCTATGGTATTGATTACGCACGAGTGGAATATGATCTTGAGCATGATTTATACAACGGAAAATATCATGTTGTCACGTATTTGCATGTTAGAAAAATGGTAAATGCGGTATTTAATAATTGAAAAGGCATTTTAAGAAAGAAAACAAAGAGACAAGTCGATTTCCATAGTAAAAAGGAAATCATAAATTCTTGAAAATAGGCAGTTAAATTAACATAAAGTGGGAAAGGGAAACGGTACGCACGTATTAACAGAATAAAGCATGCTTAAAGACTAATTCACAAAAAGCAAGTTCGTTATGGTAAGATCCTAAGGGTTATCCCCAGTAGAGTCGCCATGATGTCGCGCCCTTCTCACGAAATCAGGTTTCGACTTTATTTTGGGACAACTCCCTTCCTTTTGGGATGGGAGTATGGGATTTGAGGAGTCGCCACCTAACAGATTAAGGTGCGTTAGGGCACCTAGAGCAGTTAACTCATGAAACTAGTTTGCATCACCAGAGATCGGGTAAGGGCTCGAAATTACCTTGAGGAGAAGGTGTTAGGAACACCTCGAGGTCCACAACAGTGGGTCCCGACCGAACTAAATTAAGGGAATTAGTCTTAAAGGAAAATAAAGCAATTTAGACAACTATTATTTCAAAACATGTATTAAAAGGGGTCCTAAGTTTTTTAGCCTATAGGATCATTTCCATGCAATACTTGGTAACCTTTCCCAAGTTGGGGTGCTACACATAGTATTAGCGCACAGGTCATCATTTCCTTTACTACCCAATTACTATCATTCAGTTGTTACTTAAGCGTTCTAGTAGCTTCTAACTCGTGCCTTATGCGTGCACTACCCGTCTCTTACCTATGGTCCTGGAGGTGTTTAGGACCTCTATTTAAGGTAGTTCTAGACTGACCTACGTTGCTTAAAATCAGAAAAATCTTGGCGACAAACAAAATTCAGATAGGACTATCATGTAAGGAGCAAATAAGGGCTCATGTTAACCTCCACAAGTAACAATAAATGCACACAGTTCAATCAGCAAATTTCATTAAGTTAGCATCCTATAGGCAGGATATCTAGATGGGCATAAACAGAATGTAAGAAACTAGCTTATTAAAACGAGCATTAGGACCTACTGACTTGGCTACTGATTTGATTAAATTCTAAATCTGGGCAAATTTCAAGCAACAAGGGATCACAGTTTTTTAGACCCAGAATTCTTAATAATCCTACAAGTTTGTCTAAGTGATAATCGGAGCAGAATCCTATGGGCATGGCATCTACAATTGTTAATTATAGACCTGTAACATAGTTTCTGAGCGAGTTACTGATTTTAACTCATGAAAACATATTTTATCTCTTTAGATCCTATAGGTATGCTTTCTAATTTGCATAACTAATTAACTCCTATAGGCATGATTTCTAAGTGTCGAAACTGATTTGTTTATTTCCTATAGAAATAGTATCTAAATTGAAGAAATATGATTTTTATATCTCCTATAGGCATAATATTTAAGTTGAAACTGATTTTTAATCCCTATAGGAATGAATTCCNATAAATTACACAGCAAAATTCATTATACTATAGGGAGCCTTCATAGGCCTAATATTAACCTGGAAACCAAGCCTTCAAGCAAAGTAGGTCTGAAGTATACAGGTGGTCTATCCATAGCACATAGAATTAGGTTCCTAGTGCGTCAAAGTTCCCAAGGGCCTCAGGGACCCTGGGAAATGCTCACACCAGGACCAAACTTAAAGAAACAGTTCATAAAATATTAGAAGAACAACCCCAATGTGTTAGAGTTCGGAGGAGTCTCAAGGACCCTAGGAAGTGTTCACACTGGGGATGGTAAGAACCTAGATGACTAAGAGTAGAAGTTTGAAAACCAGTACATAGGGTGTAAGGGGGACAGTTTGAAAAAATAGTTTGGAAAACAGTTTGGCTTTCAGAAGCAAACAGATTCAGATTACATGGTTGCAAACAAAGTTGTACCAGGAAACAAATAGAATCCATATTCGGAAAATAGTCTAAGCATATTGGTATTTATTCAAACTAGATACTCGTACCAGTATTTAAAGTAATCACAAAAGAGAAAGGATACTTGAACTAACCGACAGAATTAGTCACATATTATATGCTTTGCAAAACAGGGAACAAACAACTGATTCTACAGGGTTTCACATTATTGAAGATAACCTAGTTAGCATTATCACTAAGTGAAATCATGTGGGCATATAGCAAACAGACACATGCTAAGGTTTTGAAATAAACTAACCAAATAAGCACATAGAACAGAAATAGGATGACAAGAGTTAAAGCATACCAGTTGAGAAGAAAGCAAACAGGAATGTAACAGCGATTTGAATGTAGAGAATCTAGCCTTGGCTTTCAGCCGGCTAGACAGTGCAACAAATCAGAATACCAGAAAGAGAGAACTTGAGTTTTTTGAGAGAACACAAAGCTTAAGAGTTTCAATGAGGAGGTTTCAAAACGTGTGTGTAAGTCTGAGTGTCAGTGTGTGTGTTTTTAGTCTCAGTGTGTCAAATGAGGGTAAGGGAAGGGCTTTTTATAGCATACAGTAGAGTAAAACCAAATAAGGTATAAAATTAATTACACACAAATAAGGTATAAAAATTAGTTAATCAATCAATTAAGGTTCACACAAATCAATTAACAGGACATAATTAAGTAAGTATCACTTAAATTAAGGAGAATCTCACACATAATAATCAGCATATGAGCTTAAGCTTTATATAAGGTAAGCAGTAAGTCCAGGGATCAATTATAAGTCAGCCCTAATAATCAAAGCACATAAATCAGGCCAGTAAAGGAATTAAGAAAATTAGTACCAATTATTAATCACACATAAGGAAAGAACGGGTAAAAATCCGATAAAGAAATATAGGTTTTAAAGGAAAGCACAATTTCAAATCCTAATTAGGCAAGTAAAGCAATTAATCACTTTAATTGACAAAGCTAAGGTAAACGGGCAAAACATTATAACAAACAGTCGAATAATTGAAACCCTAAGGCGTATCAAAGACATAGAGATGAAAATCAAGTAAAAATCAGTCAAAACAGTAAAGAAGAAAACAGAGTTGAAACATTTAAACGTTTACACATTTTTGCAGAAACCTCATTAGAAATCAAAACCCTAGATTTTAGGAAAAAATGAAATCGGTTAACAATAATAGTAAAATAAAAAATCTTAAGGGAAAAATTCAAACAAACTCAAAATCGCTTCAGATCTAAACAGATTTAACCAGAAATAGCTAGGTTCATGAAAATAAACAGAGGTGAATCAAATTTGGTTTGAACCAGAGATTTGAAACCATAAAACACGAAAGTATTAGTACTCATAGACATCAGAGTGAATATAAACGTATTAACCGAGAAATGAGAGATTTTTGAACCAAATCTGGTTCGAATATCTTGAGATTATCCTCAAGTAACATGAAAATTAAACAACCAGTAGAGAGATGAGGTCGGATAAGGCATGGAATCGGAGGAAAACCCCATGAATCAAGGAGATATCAGTGACAGCGTGCTAGGATTAGAAGGGGGTGAGAGAGAAGAGAGGAGGGAAGGGGATTGAAGGACGGAGGATTCAGAAAAATGGGGGTAGAATTAGGAGGTTTGTGTAATTAAAAAAGGAAAGAGTGTCCTGAACCGTTGATGTTCTGAGATCAATGGCCGAATTAGTTCTAGGCTGGGGTGGGTTATGGATACTGGGTTATTGGGTTTGGGTATAGGGTTATGGGTTAGGATAATTGGGCTGGGTCCCGAAAATTAATTAAAAAGGGCTATATTTTAAATACCCACTCAATTTAACAAAATAATTTATAAAAATAATTAATAAATGATGAAATATGGTATTTGTGCATGAAAATGATTTAAAATAATTACTGAATATTATAAAAATATAAAAAGTTATTTTCGTGTAAAAAATAAAGTAATTATGCATACATGGGCTATTATTGCAAAGTTATTATAATTATAACCTAAAGATGTAAATAATATTATGCATAGAATAATTGAAGCTTATTATAAATATAAATGATAAAAATTAAGCAATAAAAATTATTATAAAATCATTTGTGATGCAATTAGTAATTATTTAGATAATAAAATGATGGAATAATTTAATTTAAAATCTTTTAAAATTACAAAAATTATAAAAAAAAAAATACCAATTGGTGCTCATGCATTGTTTTGGAAATATATATGAATTTTGAAAAATATATATATGGGAAAAATTGGGTATCAATAACATTCCCTAGTAATTGTGAACAACATTGTCCAATGGCTATATACTCAGCCTCAGTTGTGGATAGTGCAACTGATCCTTGCTTTTTACTGTTCCAAGATATCAGTTCTTTTCCAAGTAATTGACATATTCCGCTGGTGCTTTTCTGTCTTCCTTATTACCTGCAAGATCAACATCTAAAAAATCTTCTAGTTTCAAATTGTTAGAGCGTGGATACCATAATCTGTGAGAGATAGCTCCAATGAGATATCGAATAATTCTCTTCACTGCATTCAGATGTGATTCTTTAGGAGTTGATTGAAGCCTGGCACATTTACAAACTCTAAACATAATATCTGGTCGACTAGCAGTTAGATAGAGAAGGCAGCCAATCATTCCACGATATTTAGTTTCATCAACAGGATTTCCCTGTTCATCTTTGTCAAGACTTGTTGAAGGACTCATTGGTGTGTCAATAACTTTAGCATTACTCATACAGAACTTCTGAATTAATTCCTTTTTGTATTTTGTCTAATATATAAATGTTCCTTCTTCATATTGTTGAATTTGAAGTCCAAGAAAAAATGTTAGCTCTCCCATCATACTCATTCCAAACTCACTTTGCATAAGATTTGAAAATTCCATGCACAGAAGAGGGTTAGCACTACCAAAAATAATATCATCAGCGTAAACTTGAATAATGAGATTACATTTCGATGATCTTTAATTAAAGGGTAGTGTCTACTTTACCTCTTGTAAATTTGTGGTCAATAAGAAATAAGCTGAGTCTTTCGTACCATGCTCGTGGAGCTTGTTTAAGTCCATACAATGCTTTGGTCAATTTGTACACATGGTAGGGAAACTTTGAATCTTCAAAGTCAGGGGGTTGTTTAACATATACTTCCTCCTCGATCAAACCATTTAAAAAGGAACTTTTAGCATCCATCTGGAAGAGCCTAAATCTCTTAAAGGATGTGTATGCCAGAAGAATTCGTATTGATTCCAGTCGAGCTACTGGAGAAAAGGTTTCATCGTAGTCAAACTCCTTCCTGTTGTGAGTATCCTTGAGCTACTGATCTAGCTTTGTTTTTCACATCCTTTCCATCCCCATTTAGCTTATTTTTGAAAATCCATCTTGTTCCAATTACTGGGGCGTTTTCAGGCTTAGGAAGCAGTTTCCACACTAGATTTTTGTCAAATTGATCTAGCTCTTCCTGCATTGCTTGTAACCAACTTGAGTGTTTCAGAGCTTCCTCTACTTTCTTTGGTTCAATCTGAGAAATCAGTGCTATGTTTGCTTTCTTCTTGAGAGTTCCCCTGGTTTTCATTCCTTCGCCTGGGTCTCCTATGATAAGCTTTTGAGGATATTCTGGTTCACTTCTCCATTCATTTGGACGAATTATACTTGTATGAGTAATTGACTCCTTCGGAGATTCTGATTGGCTGTTGCTAATCTCATTAGTTGACTCTATTACACCATCGGGTTTATTAGTCGACTCTTGATATTTGTCTGTCTCTTGAATTTCTTGAATTTGATCTTCATCACCTGCAATAATTCCTTTCTCGGTCGAAGTGTTATCTTCATCAAAGATAACATGCAATTATTCTTCTACACACAATGTGAGTTTATTATAGACTCTAAGTGATCTACTATTTAATTAATAACCCAGAAAAATACCTTCGTCACTTCTTGGATTGAATTGAGAATATGACATGTTGTACTTATTCTTTCTGCCCAGAAATGATTTGGAAACGAATATTCTAGTATCATAGTTCTTTCCATATCTTATAATGTCCTATTTTTTCTTTCAACAACTCCATTATGTTGGGGTGACCTTGGAGCAGAGAAATTGTGAGTGTATCCTTGATCATTGCATAAATCTTCAATGTTCTGCTTTCAAATTCTCCTCCATGATCACTTTGAATTGTTGTAATAAGATACCCATTTTCTCTTCCGACCTTTTTGCAGAAGATCTCAAAAATTTTCAAAGCATCATCTTTGTGAGATAGAAAAATCACCCAAGTAAAGCGTGAGTAATCATCAACAATAACAAAGGCATATCGGTTTCCTCTTATGCTAGCAGTTCTAGTAGGTCCAAATAAGTCCATATATAGCAATTGCTAAGGCTTTGAAGTAGATACAATATATTTATTTTTGAAAGAGTTTCTAGTTTTCTTACCAATCTGACATGTATCACACACATGATTTCTAGAAAAAATTGAATTTAGGTAAACCAATAACTAAATCATGCTTGGAAAGTTTTTCTATCGGATGCATGCTTGTATGACCAAGTTTCTTGTGCCATAACCATGGATCATCAGATATGGATGTTAAACAAATATGACCATCTATATTTTCAAAACCATCAAGAATATAGACATTTCCATACCTTTTACCTGGGAGGATTATTTTACCTGCCTCATCTTCAATAGCACAACTTGTTTTCTTGAAATTTTATTCATACCCGAAGTCGCATAGCTGACTTATACTCAGAAGATTGTATTTAAGTCCGTCAACAAGTTAAACCTCAGTGATATCACATTTATTATTGAACCATCCATGTTCCTTGATACCATGGCAAAGTCTTCTTGAAGAGATTCAGGTTCGTCATCAATATCATTGTTTGTTCTTTCAGTTGTAGCCTTGGAAGCCACTATTTTCTTCTTTTCTTCTTGGTTTGTTTTCTTGAGATGATTTTTCTCGAAGGATATGAGTTCACCTCGAAGTTCATCATATGATAATTTGGTCAAATCCTTGACGCGCCCCCCTTTTTCCTCTCCTTTCGGATCAGTCAGGGTTTTTGACATTATTGAGACAACTCGTTTCCTTTTGGGAAAGGGGTAAGGAATTGAAGAGTCGCCACCTATCAAAAATAGGGCACCTAATAAGGGTCATTTACAAACACAGATTGGATAACCAGAGATAGGGTAAGGGCTTGAAATTACTTCAAGGGGAAGATGTTAGGCACCCTTCGAAGTTCACAATTGTGGTTCCTGGACAAATAAACTTTGTGAATTTAAAACAGGTAGCACATAAGCAATAAAAGCACATAGGTAAATAAAGGTTTTTGAGAAGTTTCGCAGTCTAAGCACACATATGTGCAAAAAGTTAAAAGGTTTAGAGTCTAGGCACATATATAATGTTTTGAAAGAGTTATGATCTAAACACACATATGTAAGGGATAGGGGGTCCTAAGTTGTTTATCATGTAGAATAACATCAGTGCAATGCCCGGTAATCACTCCTCAATGAGGGTCTACACGTTGCATTAGCGCACTGGCTATCATATCCATGTCTACCCTTCCCCACCCTTTAGCGGTTATTAAGCAAGTTTATTTAGCGACCTCTATGCAAGTTGTTACCCGTCCCTCCTTAATAGTCCTGGAGGAGATTGGGACCCCTACTTAAAGGCAGTTCTAAATAGACCCCTAAGGTTGAAAGGAGAAAATACTGGGCGACATGCAAGAACAGATAGGACTTTAACAGATAAAATAGAAAGAAGCAATTTAAGAGGCTCAGGTTTACCTTCATAGATATTGCATGTAAACATCACGTCTCAAACACAAACAAGGGCAGTATTATTAAGCAGGATCCTAAAACATGATGTCTAGGTGAGTATAAGAATAAGAGAGATATGCAGATTTATTTTATAAACCCAGAACCTGGGGCCCTAATCAGTTTGCCTACTGATTTTAAGCCTGTTAACCATTAAGCAGTAAACACAAAAGCAACAGTTTTCCAGTTTTATAAAAAGTTGGTTACCTAAGGCTTGCCTAGGCATGGGGGGAATGCACAATAGTTACCAGAATTATTAAAACAGTTTGTACGTTGTTTTACCTAATGCATGCCGTTCTAAGTGTTGCAAAGACACAGGGGTTATTACCAGTTTTACTAACATAGGATAATCATATGTGAGACTGTCTTATGTCCTTTTTCATGCGTCAGTAGCTTAGCTAGGTGTGACTTAGTGATATCCTAAAACAGGGTATCTAGTATGAACATTATAAGATGCAGAATTATTTATATGCAAAAATTCCTAAAAAACATGATTTTTAGATGCACAGAAAGTTACAGCATGATTTCTGAATATACAGTAGCAACAATTTTCATGTTAATGTTGTTATTTAGCCTAGAAGAATGATTTCTAAGTGATGAAAATAATGTCAAATGAGATGCTAAAACAGTATACATGAAACTTAAGAGCATGATATTGAATGTATGATATGCTCTGCATGTATTGGTCCTAAACATGGATTCTAATGCACATATAGGAAATGTAAATCTAAGGCATGATTTCTACCCATTGATATTGATAACATATATAACTACCCTACCCTTTTCACTATCAATCCCTAATATTCGTTTACATCAAATATTACAAACCAATGTGAATGAATTACATAAGTGGAGAAAGAAAAATAAGAAGTTACACTATAGGGAGCCTGAAAACAGGCCCAGATTTTAAAAACCTTAAATGCCCAAATGTTTCATAGCCTTTCTCGTATCCGGGTGTGTCAGAGTTCCCTAAGGACCTCAAGGGATAACGGGCAGTGCTCACACCCATATTTCACAACCATAATTGAGTAAGTGCAGTGTGGAAGAGCCAGCTCTAATGCATCCGAGTTTAGAGGGATCTCATATGGGTCCCTAAGCGGTCACACATTAGAGGGGCAGAACTTAAGGACCTAAGAATAGAGTGAGAGTGTTTGATATAGTTTTGAAAAGGTTTTAGTAAGAAAACAATGTTAAAAGAGACTTGCTTGAAACAATTTTGTGAAATAAAAGAGGGAGTCATTCAGTAAAATAACTTTTGAAAAGAGAGAGTTATATAATTGAACATCAGCAGATCAAACATAGAGCCAAAACCAAACATAACCAAAACAGGAAGAACAAATCTACACACAGGGGTGATGGGGATTGGGGACACATAAAGCACTTGTAGTGCACACATAGTTACAGGAGCATGAAAATTCTTAGAGGGGTTTAGGGAATCAACATATCATGAATCTCATAACCAACACAAGATCAGACAACTTAGGATAGCTAACTGCTTTCCACAAAAGGGTTCATGATGGAAATCAGGGTAAGCATAAATAAGGCAAAGTCACACTAGGGTATACTACAAAGTGGGTTGGACATATTCAGAAGCATGCTGATAAAGCAGTAAAGTAGACATGTTAGTTGCATGTTGAACAACAAAACCACAGATAGAAACATGTTAGAAACATGACAAACCGAAGCAGTAAAAGAAGCATATTGGTTTGGGACTTGAATTGAAATAAGAACATACTAGTAAAGAAGACAGTAAACACAAAAGCGAAGAGACATGAGAGCACAATAGTTAGCCTTGATTTGCAGCCGGCTAACTCAGAATAATAGTAAGTAACACAGAAATAGAGTAGAAAGCTTTGAGTGTGAGAGATAGAGTTTGAACTAGTGTATTCGTGTGTAGTAGACTATAGAGTAGAACAAAATAAGGTAAAAGGATCAGAAAGATCTATTAGGGCAATCAAAGGATTCAATCATGTAAAGGAGGTCTGAATAGACTCCTTTAGTTAAGGGAAATTAGCCAAACGGTAATAATAGGGGTTAATTAAGGCAAGAAGTTCAAACAAAATAAGGGAGTTCAGAACAGACTCCTTGACCAAACGGTAATACAAGGGCCTAATTAAGGAAAGAACCTCAATAGTGCCATGCAAAGAATCAGCAAAGGACCAAATTAAGGTCATAAACAAGGAAACAATCAATATTTACGCACATGAATCTCTAACAGAGTGAATCAATCAGCCAAAACTTTTAAAATAACACTGATTTCCGGAAAGAACTACTCAACTTCTATAAACAGAAATTGAACTAAGTAAACCTCATAAAAATACAGATTCGAACCCTAATAAAGATTAGTTAGGACAAAACCAAAGAGTAATGGATTTGACAAAGAAAACATGCTTAGGTCAAAAAATAGAGCAAAGTAATATGACTGTTAACACAGAAAGTACCCAGAATCGAAGCAGAGTTTAGAAAAATCAGGGTATTGCAAAAAATCAACCAGGTTTAAGTACTTCTTTGCACAAATCAGTCACGAAGATGAAAAAAAATCGATTAAACACTTAGAAGTAAGAAAGACCTTTGCAAAACGATTTTGGGATGAACCCTAGTTTAGGGAAAATCGGAAAAATCAATTCAAACCAAAAGTTTTCAAAGAAAACATGTAATAATGCTTGATTCTCCTCAGATTTGGAAAGGATCGAAGACAATAGACTAGGGTTTCTTTGGAAAACATAGCAGAGATGAGAACATAGGTTTAGAAACCATAGATTCATAACCAAAACAACGTGAGATCATTACTTACAAACGAAAAATGACCTGAGACAGACCGGTAAACACAGATTCAAACCAGAACCAGTTGGAATCCTTTGAAACCCTTTCAAGGATTCATAAAATCGAAGAGCCACGGAGCGTAGAAGGCCAGGACTGGCCGGAGAATGCATAGAAACATCACAGGGTGGAGTTTATGCCGATGACGGCACTAGAGAGTTAGGGATTGGTTGAGAGGATTTGAGAGAGAAGGGGAAGGGGTGACGGCGGGTGAGTGCGAGGGAAATGAGGGGTTTGGGCGTAGTCTCTTAGGTTAATTAAGGTAAGAATTAACCTGGACCGTTGATCAAAAATGATCAATGGCCAGGATTTCGACGGAATTGGGTTGGGTATATTTAGCAATTAGGATTGGATCTGTTGGGCTAGCATAATTAGGTGTTTTTCGCTGATTTCAATAGGTTAGAATCAAAATATAGAATAGGCTATTTGACAAATACCCAATCTAAATTAATTAAAATCATTTATAAAATAACTAATGATCATAAAAATGAATTTCATGCAGAGAAAATAGTTTCAAATAGATTATTTAGTATTAAAATACAAAATGATTAAATTTTGGTAAAAAATGGTACAAAATTATATAATTGGGCTATAATTGCAAAGTTACTACAATTATAGCCAAAAGGTGCCAATTTGGCTAATTATGAAATAATTTAGTCTTAATGGGACCATAAAAGATAAATAAAATCAAGAAATTATTTTGAAATCATTTGTGATGCCATTTGTAATTATTTATTTGAAATAAAATGCTGGGTAAATTAATAGAAATATAGAAAAATTATGGGAAAATAACAATTGCTATCAATGCATGATTTTGAAAGTATATATGCAATTTTAGAATATTTTTGGGAAAAATTAGGTATCAACAACTGCCCCTCTTTACCCGAAAAGGATGAAAGAGTTGTCAGGTAAAGATATGATGGCCAATTTGACCGAGAAAAACGGTTTGAGAGATTTAGGGTCGCGCCCTAGTTTCTGAGCTGCCTACATATCCCAGATTTTACAGGAATCAGGCTGTATGTAGTTCCGGATTCATCGGCGAAGTATACTGATGAAGTTATCACAATAACCGACGCAACATCTAGGGATAGGCGACTGGACGGTATACGGAATATCGGGTTCGAGACGGTTGGGAGAACTGGAGCGGGATTGCTCTTGCTGGGATAGTCGTTGCTCACCGGGTTACCTGCAAATAAAAGCAATACAAGTGTATACTATGCATAATTTTAAAAATGATGCAGGTTCCTGTTGGACTATGAAAGTTGTCTTTGGATGGTTAAGGATGACGTCCTTAGACCATGATGTCCCGGACCATGAATTGTTTGATGAGAGATTCGCAGGCCATGAAATGATGTTCTCGGGCTATGAAGATGGTGCCTCCGAACTATGATGCCTTTGAATAATGTTATGCAAATTGAGAGAGATCCTCGAGCCATGACAAGGTGTCTTCCGGCTATGAGGATGATGTCGTTAGACTATGACGCCTTTGGACAGGTTGGCGATATTTCAGCCCATGATATGCTATAATATAATGCTGACAAGACAAAGCTTAGTCTTTCGAATTGAAGGGCGGAGCTTAGCCCGAAATAAAAGCAAAGTAGATAATGCTTGAGAGACAGCGCTTAGTCTCGGTGAAAAAGTAAATTGGAGGAGGATCTTAGCCTCATGCAGATAGGATGGCAGAGATAGCCTTATGCAAGGGAAGGCAGGGGGATTAGCCTTATGCATATAGGAAGGCAGAAGATTAGCCTTATGCAAGGGAAGGCAGGGGAGTAGCCTTATGCAGATAGGAAGGCAGAGATTAGCCTTATGCAAATGGAGGTAGAGCTTAACCTCATGTAAATGTGGGATAGAGCTTAGTCTCACGCAAGATGAAGGCAGGGCTTGGCCCTGTGTTAAGGAACAAATAGCGAATGCTAATAGGATTTCTTAGCTGGTAATAGGTTGTGGTATTGCTATTGTTGTGAGAACTGTGACTCTAGAGTACGTTCGTTCTTTTGTGATGATAGTAAACCTTGCATTTGCGACTGTGTTGAAGTTCGTGACTTCGAAACTTGTTTGTTCTTTATTCTCGCATCTAAAGAAAAATCGCGAGTTCTGTAGATGGGGAAGGTTGGTGCGATTGTAGTGTTTGCTAAACAGAGCTATATTTTGAAAACATGCATGATTTTATAAAGACATAGTAAAATATATTTTGAGAAATTTAGATGAACCGACGACCGTGACATGGTTCAAGACATTGCAACCACTCATGCTACGGAATTTTGAGGGTCCTCCTCGAAATTCTGCCCCAGTTAGATGGTTGATGATTCTGACCGTTGTATATGCTACGATCGGCTAAACTTGCTTCGGAATTTTGAGGGTCCTTCTCAAAATTTTGCCCCAGTTTCCAATTGTAGGGGGGAAATGAGATTTTTATTGAATTGTGACTGAACCCATAGGGCTGCCTACGTATCCCCTCTTAAACAAGAATCAGGTCAGGCGCAGTTTAGTTTACATCATAAAGAATTGCACATAGTAGTGTTTGACTGCATCTGAATTGATTGACTTTGGCCAGAATTCTCCGTCAATTTCTGCAAATATATGAGCTCCTCCTGTCAATAATTGATGAACCATGTATGGACCTTGCCAGCTGGGAGAGAATTTCCCTTTGGCTTCATCTTGATGTGGAAAGATCTTCTTTAACACCAGCTTCCCTTGTGTGAATTGCCTTGGTTTGACTCTTTTGTTGAAAGCTCTGGTCATTCTGCTCTGATAAAGTTGTCCTTGACATATTGCATTCATCCTTTTTTCATCTATGAGGGCCAACTACTCGTACCGGCGTTTTATCCATTCTATGTCGATGAGCTCAGCTTCTTGTATGATTCTTAAGGAAGGGATCTCCACTTCGGTAGGAATAACAGCTTCCGTACCATAAACCAATAAATAAGGATTTTCCCCAGTTTATGTGCGGACTGTGGTGCGGTATCCCAGTAAGGCAAATGGTAGCTTTTCATGCCACTGTCTATGTTTTTCTATCATCTTTCTTAATATCTTTTTGATGTTCTTGTTGGCGGCTTCTACAGCTCCATTCATCTGAGGTCTATAGGCTGTGGCATTCTTGTGTTTGATTTTGAAAGTATCACACATGGCTTTCATCAGATCACTGTTGGTATTGGAGCCGTTGTCGGTGATGATTAACTCTAGAACCCTGAACCGACAAATGATACGGTCGCGGACAAAGTCTTCCATGACTTTCTTAGCCACTGCTTTGTAGGACGTTGCTTCGACCCACC
Organism: Nicotiana paniculata; assembly: GCA_005239505.1. NCBI lineage: Eukaryota > Viridiplantae > Streptophyta > Magnoliopsida > Solanales > Solanaceae > Nicotiana > Nicotiana paniculata. The sequence continues at coordinate 26,431 of ML349799.1, read as the reverse complement.
TGGTGAAATAATCAATAGCTACTAAGATGAATCTGTGTCCATTTGAGGCAGTAAGCTTTATCGGTCCAATGACGTCCATTCCCCAGGCAGCGAACGGCCAAGGAGAGCTTGTTGCATTGAGCTCATTTGGGGGTACCTTTATCATATCTACATGTACCTGATATCGGTAGCATTTTCGGGCATACTGGATGCAGTCCATTTCCATGGTCATCAAGAAGTAACCAGCTCTGAGTATTTTCTTTGCCAAGACAAAACCATTCATATGTGGGCCGCAGGTCCCAACATGTATCTCTTCAAGTAGTCTGGAAGCTTCCTATGCATCGACATGTCTCAATAATCCCAAGTCAGGAGTTCTCATGTATATGTTTCCTTCGCTGAGAAAGAAATTGTTGGAAAATCACCGGAGCATGCATTTCTGAGTGTGATTTGCAAGATCTGGGTGCTCTCCCTTTGACAATTATTCCCTGATGTCGTGGAACCATGGTCTTCCGTCTGCTTCTTCTTCAACATGGGCACAATATGTCGGCTGGTTATGGATATTCATTGGAATAGGATCAATAAAGTTCTTATCTGGGTGTTGTATCATGGATGATAGAGTGGCCAATGCATCGGCAAACTCGTTCTGAATTCTAGGGACGTGCCGAAATTCTATCTTCACGAACCTCTTTCTCAATTCCTGCACATGGTGCAGATACGGCAATATCTTGGAATTCTTGGTATCCCATTCTCCTTGTACTTGGTGTATTAGCATATCTGAGTCACCAATTACTAACAACTCCCGGATATCCATGTCAATGTCCATATTGAGCCCTAAGATGCAAGCTTCATATTCTGCCATATTATTGGTGCAAGGAAATCTGAGTTTGGCAGATACCGGGTAATGTTGACTTGTTTCCCATATCAGGATAGCTCCAATGCCGGCTCCTTTGAAATTGGCTGCTCCGTCGAAGAACATTCTCCAACCGTCATAGGATTCTACAATGTCTTTTCCTATGAATGACACTTCTTCGTCGGGAAAATACGTTTTCAGGGGTTCGTATTTTCCTCCCACAGGATTCTCGGCAAGATGATCTGCCAATGCTTGCCCCTTGACAACTTTCTGAGTCACATAGACAATGTCGAACTCACTCAGCAGGATTTTCCATTTGGCCAACTTGCCAGTGGGCATGGGATTCTGAAAGATATACTTCAAGGGATCCATACTTGATATGAGATATGTTGTGTAGGCACAGAAGTAATACCTCAGCTTCTGGGCTACCCAGGTCATAGCACAGCAGGTACTTCTAGTAGGGAATACCGTGCCTCATATAGAGTGAACTTCTTACTCAGGTAATAAATAGCATGTTCCTTTCTTCCTGTCTCGTCATACTGCCCCAGAACACAGCCGAAAGCTTAATCTAATACCACAAGGTAGAGTAGCAAGGGTCTACCTGGCTCTAGCGGGACCAAAACTGGTGGCGTTGACAAGTATTCCTTGATTCTATCAAAAGCTTTCTGATAATCCTCGGTCCATTTGGTCGCAGCATCTTTCTTTAGCATCTTGAAGATTGGTTCACATATAATCGTGGATTGGCTATGAATCGGCTGATGTAGTTAAGGCATCCTAGGAAACTCATCACATCTTTCTTGTTCTTTGGCGGTGGTAAATCTTAGATGGCTTTGACCTTTGATGGATCCAATTCTATCCCTCGGCGGCTGACGATGAACCCAAGCAATTTACCAGCAGGAACCTCGAACGCACACTTCGCGGGGTTTAATTTCAAGTTGTACTTTCGCAGCCTGTTGAAGAAATTTCTCAAATCTTCTGTATGGTCGGTGGCTCTATTGGACTTATTGATGATGTCATCGACATACACCTCGATTTCTCTATGTATCATGTCATGGAAGATAGTGGTCATAGCTCTCATATAGGTGGCCCCAGCATTCTTTAATATGAATGGCATCATCTTATAACAGTAGACTCCACACGGCGTAATAAAAGTTGTTTTCTCTGCGTCTTCCTCGTCCATCCAAATCTGATGGTAACCAGCAAAGCAATCCACGAACGACTGAAGCTCATGCTTGGCGCAATTGTCAATCAGGATGTGTATGTTTAGAAGGGGAAAGTCATCCTTTGGACTGGCCCGGTTCTGATCCCGATAGTCAACACAAACCCTAACCTTTCCATCTTTCTTAGGCACTGGCACGATGTTGACTAACCATGTCGGATATTCAACTACCCTGAGAACCTTGGCGTTGATTTGCTTGGTAACTTCCTCTTTGATTTTCAGACTCATATCAGGCTTGAACTTTCTGAGCTTTGCTTTACCGGCGGGCACATTGGATTGGTCGGCAACTTGTGAGCCACAATGGACGTACTTTGACCAGTCATGTCATCGTACGACCATGAAAATATGTATTAATATTCTTTCAAGAATTTTGTGTATTCCACTTTCTCTGATGGCGACAAATAGATGTGATGCGGGTTTCTTTGACAGTCTCTGAATCTCCCAAGTTGATTACCTCGGTCTCATCTAGATTGGACTTAGGCTTGTTTTCAAAATCCTCAACTTATCTGATAATTTCATCGGGTATGGCATCCTCTTCTTCTGAATCATTGTCCTTTTGTTGCGTTGTCTCATTGCATGTCACAGTCATTGGTTCATCAAGACAGGAAATAGTAATGTTGTATAGATTAAATAATGAGAGAAATGATAATAGGTAAATACAGATTCATTGAAACGTAAAAATGATTTTGATAATTTAAACAAACAATTTTGGAACATCGGGATTTTATTGGAAAACAGAAAATGCAAAAAGGAAATCATTAGCAAAATGAAATAAATAATGTTGTTCAGCCTTTCTACCCCGAGATTCGTCGAGCCCTGGATGGTATGACGGTCCAATTCTTGAGGAATGATCCCTTGTTCATAGATTGGCTGGTATGGCCTTCCTCTTCCTCCTCATCAACAATAACACAACAGTCCATGCCTTCATCTTCCAGGAATAGATTCTTCAAAGCTGCTAGAGTTTCTTCTTCTTCTGACCCCCATATGATATCAGCTTGCTAAAAAGTCTGGTCCAAATATGGTATAGACTGTTTCAACGGATAGTAGGGACCGTGCCATGGTGGCGACCAGCCTTCGTACTCCTTCCAAGTGTATTTGTATCCCAGCCCAAAAGTGGTGCCATGGTGCTTCAGTTGTATTGGTTTGGAAATCCCCTGAAGATTCTTACAGAGTCCTCTGCCAGGCTCGTATCCACTTCAGTTTAGTATTCTCTCAATCTTACTGTCCTACCATTTATCTTTGTCTACTACATTGATCCGTTCAATATGGTGGTAGGTTTCTCCACCGAGCCTTCTCCTACCTTCAATCACTGGGATGGTATGGCGACTATAGAAAGGATTTCTTCTGTATCTATGGATGATCACCTCCTAGTTGTTCCATTCAAGTTTTACTGACTGATGCAATATTGATGCCACAGCCCCAGCGGCATGTATCCACGGACGTCCCAACAACAGGTTGTAGGATGCCGATATGTCTATCACCTGAAATTCAATCTCGAACCATGTAGGTCCCATCTGCAGGCAAAGACTGATTTCACCAATGGTAGACCTCTGAGAACCGTCGAAAGCCTTTACATTCATAGATCATTCTTTTATCTCGTACAACCCTTGCCTAATTTCTTGAATGTTGTCAACGAACAGATGTTGAGGCTGGATCCCCCGTCGATAAGAATCCTGGTGATGAAGTAGTCCTTACATTGCATAGTGATGTGCAGTGCTTTGTTATGACTTAACCCTTCAGGCGACAGCTCATCCTCGTGGAAAGTGATCTTGTGACTCTCCAGTACTTGACCAACCATATTTTCCATTTCTCCACTAGTTATGTTATTTGGCATATATGCTTCGTTCAGCACTTTCATCAAATAATTCCTATGTGTCTCTGAATTTTGCAGCAATGGCAGAAGGGATATCTGGGCTGGAGTTTTGTTCAACTGATCGATAACTGGGTATTCCCTGGGCTGCACCTTCCTCCAAAGATCATCTGGGCCTATCTCAATGACGGTGTCCTGTTGGAAGCATTCTTTCTAGACTCAGCCAAGTGTTAAGGTGTATAGACCTTGTCGGTCCTTGTCATCCCCTGCGCAGCACCAGCTTCTCCTCTCTTGACTTTACGTTTACTTCTTGCTTCATCCGTGTAATCCCAATGTACAGCCTTATCGTTGAAAGGTGGCGTGGCTGACACTGTCACTGTGATTGGCAGCTAATTTCACTTTAAATGGAATGGGTGCTTTAGCAGGTGGCATAACTTCCACCTCGAATGACAAATGTGTGTTTGCAGGTGGTGCCATTTCAAACTTGAATGGGAGTGACGCAGTTACCTCGACGTCTCCGGATGGCTGAATCTGGACTATGATTGGATTAAGAGTGACTCTTGGCTTCTTTGGGTCATCACCTTCTATAATTAACCCGATCGACCCCTCTAGGTCCCAATATTCTTCTATCTCTATCATGTTGACACCCTTATGGTCTGGAAACGGATTGTTGCGAACATTGGGAGCAGCTTCTTTTGCCTGGATGACCTTGTTATCAATCATAGACTGGATCTTATCTTTCAATGAGCGACATTCATAAATTGTATGCCCCTTCATGCCGGAATGGTATGCACAGGTCTTGTTTGGATTGACCTATTGGGATGGATTTTTTGGGGTTATAGAAGGGATATGAGTGACATAACCAGCAACTTTTAATCTTTCATATAGTTGGTCGATAGGTTCAGCAACCGCAATGTATTGTTTAGGAGGTCTACGATCAAAGTTGGGTCGAGGTCTCTGGAAATTTTGGCGAGCAGGGGGTGATTGGAAATGAGATGGCTGAGAGTTGTAGGTATGATAAACATGAGTTAGTTGGGAATATCTGGGGGAAGTAGGCTGATATGTAGACGGTGGAGATGGATGATATGTTGGTGGAGGTGCTGACTGATAGGTGGGTGAGGGTGCTTGATAGGTGAGTGGGGAAGTTTGGTAGACCTACGGGGATTTGGGTCCCTATGCAACCATTACCGTTCCTGCATCTTTCTTCTTGGATATACCACCAGACTGCAAGGCTTTGTTGGTGGCCCGTAGAGCCTCAAAGTTAGTGACCATTCCACTCTTGATACATTTTTCAATTCTCTCACCTAGCTTGATGATGTCAGAGAATTTGTGGTTTTCAATCACCATTAGCCTCTCATAATACTTCGGGTCTTGTGGTCGGACGAAGAATTTGTTCATTTGTTCTTCCTCTAGGGCAGGCCTGACCTTGGCTGCTTCAGATCTCCAGCGAGCGGCATACTCGCGAAAAGTTTCGGTGGGCTTATTTTTAAGGTTCTGGATGTAGAACACATCTGTTGCATTCTCCGCATTGAACCTGAATTGGTCCATGAAGTCTGATGCCATACTTACCCAGTCGGACCACTTCTTAGGGTTTTGGCTGATGTACCAAGATAAAGAATCTCATGTGAGGCTCCTCATGAACAATTTCATACGAATCTTCTCGTCTCTTCCTACTCCAACCAATTTATCACAATAGGTCCTCAGATAGACCCTAGGATCACCTGTACCATCGAACATTTCGAACTTAGGAGGTTTGTAACCCTCCGGTAGTTTAATATCGGGCTGTATGCAGAGATCTTCGTAGTTCAACCCTTCGATTCCCTTGCTTCCTTCAACGCCCTGAACTCGACTAGTCAGCTTCTTGAGTTCCTCAGCCAATTTCTTAATGAGCATATCCTTCTTACTAGATTCAGGTGTGTAAGCAATGTGTTGGGTGGAGTGAGGTTGAGTCTCCACGTATATGGGGTTGTTCTAATGACCTGGTGTTTGAGCATAGAGGTGGTCACTTGTGGAGTCTTGTGGTTCAGGGATAATTAGCGGGGTATTTCTTGGAGCGTGGAAAGTGTTGTGCTGATGCTGTGGTGGGATAATTTGTTTTTTCGGTGGAGTTGTATGATGATGAGTTGTGAGAGGGTTATGTTTGTTTGGGGTGTTCTGAGGTGGTATGGGATTTTGAATGGCATCTGGGACACTGAGTGAAAAGGATAAATTTTCCAAGTTCTAGACATGCTCAAGCTCCCCTAGGAGTTTCAACAACCTTTGCTCGAGTTGTGACATAGCATCATTCTGAACCTGAGTACCTTGATTGCCAAGAGCTTCTGTTCGTTCCACTGGCGTTGTGTTTTCTTGTTTGATGTTGCCAAATCTTCCATTTTGCCTTTGCAATTGCCTTTAAGTAGACTAGGAGGAGGAGGATGTGGAGGGCCCCTGGATCTTGTGTGATATGATAATGATGCCAGAATGCACGAACCAACCTTTGGGGAGGGGAATAATCAAAATAAAGAAAATAAAAGCAAAAACAAAAGGTAGCCAAGTCAGTGAGGATCATGAGAAAATATTGCAATATTTAAACACATAGTGCAAGAATAAAATCGTGCCCTAACTTGGGAGCCTCGTTGTGCCCGAGGTAAGCTTAGCGACAAGTTGATTTGGAGAACTTAGATGCAAAAATGCCTCATTTCATTAATGTAAAATAGACGAATCCAAAATGACACTAAAATAATAAGCAGGAAATAAAGTTACTAATGGCACTTGGCCTTATTACATTTGAAAAAAGCAATGAAAAGGAAACCTAGACTACTTGGTCCTAGAAAGACCTTCCCCAGGCTTGATCTTCTTGGCTCTGTCAATCAGGTTCCCCAGGTCGTGCGTGCCCAATAGCAGGTATACCCTCGATAGATTCCCTCATTCATTTCCCTCAGCATTCTAGCAGTCGGCGACCCTTTTCCTCGTCTTCGCCTCTATCTCCATTAGACCCTGCTCCAAATACTCCAGCCTTTCATTAGATTTTATAGCCCTTTCCTTCCACTCATTGATCAATTCCATATTAGTCTTGTGTTGCTCCTAATGCTCGGCCTCGGACTCACGAATCCTTTTGTGCAGTTTATTGTATTTCACTTGAGCCTCAGTCGCTTCGTCTATAACCATGTTTCTGCCGATTCCCGACTCAACTATCCCTGCTTTGTTGTCTTCCAACCATGATAGTTAAAGGCGTACATGCCCTGCGTGGTATCTGCCGGGCTCGATGGTGTCCTTTTCTGCAATAACCTTTAGATGCCACTTATGCTGATCCTCGCATTTGTACGGGATATCGTCGTCCTGAAAATCTGCCCTGTAATGGCTCATTTTAGAGACTCGCGGTATAACTTTCTTCCTACCTGCCTGTCTCATAACCTTGATGGGAGCATAAGGGTATATGTCCCTTAAACTGATCAACACCAGGTGTGGAGCATCCCTCGATATGATGATGAACTCACTGGTAGGGAACCATTCGAACATCCATTGAACTTGGTCCTCGGTCATTGTCAAAAAACTGCGCCTATTCTATAGCATCCTCCGGTTGAGCAAACATGTCTGGGATGTAGGTCATTCTCTTAGGGTGATGGAAGGATATATGGTCATTCCACGCCCTTCGTGGAAATTCTTGACGATATTGGCCCCTTTGGAGATGCTCCAATAACCAAACCTGTAGTAGCAGATTGCAACCCTCAAAGTGTTTGAACCCCTTTTGGCAGTGGTCTAAGGCTCTGTATATGTCTGCTATGATCATAGGGATAATGGTATATGTTTGACCTTGGATTCCCTCCATTAAGGTTTTGATTACCATAGCCAGTGTGGTGTGAATCATGTCTCCTTTGCTCGGAAATACTATCATACCCAGGAAGCAAATGACAAACACAAAAACCCTGCGGTGAATATGACCCAAGGAAGTAATAGAGAATTCGTCGTGGAAGATACGATAGGATTTGCTATGCCGTATCGTTCAAAGAGATAGTCAAAAGGCATGTCGGACTCTGTCAGGCACTCTAAATCATCGTTCATTTTTAAAACCATCATTTTCAGGAATCCTCTAGCGGCCTGGTTCTGGCACCAACAAACCTGAACTGTCCCAAGGTAATCCCGTGAAATCCCCTATTTCCTCCAAGAGGGGGGTCATTTCTATGTTGCCAAAATGGAACACAGACCTTTCTCTGTCCCAGAACATAGTGGTTCCTTCGATCAACATGTTGTTTGGTTGAATTTCTAGTAAAGAGGGCAAGTTTCCGAGGACCCTCTTCACATGGTCTTTGTCACTTGGTGAAAGGTCTTCCCACCAATCCAGCAACATTGGTGGTATTCTTTGGACCATTCCAAACTTGGGGACTTCGTGCCTCATTTTCTGCAAAATAGATAAGGTTAGACCCTTACACCCGCCAGACTCGACTATTTATACACTTATGATTAGCATACAGGCATTTAGTTTTCCAAATAAATGCACAAAACGTGATTGCGTCCGTCGGGATTATGAAAAACCCGGTGGACTTTTGGATAAGGTTGTCTTAAAGGGTTATTGTGCGGACGACACATTAACCCGGATAAGTTTGACCATGATGCATGTACAATATAATAGAGTAAGGTTTCTATGGGGTTTTAGACTGGTACCCTCAAGCGGACAACTTGGGGGGGAAAGGCACGGAACCGTCGACTGCACCGTTGATCAACTAGTTTTACCGCAAATAAGCCTTTCCGAATTTAGGGGTGAGATAAAATGGAAGAGCGCAACCACTCATCAAGAATTGCTATAGGATTTGTATAGGCACGAGTGGAATATGATGTTGAGCATGATTATGCAATAATAAATAAGAAATAAAAGCATGGTTTCATGTATTTGCACGTTACGAAAGCAGTAAATACAACAGTTATAATTGAAAAGCAGTTACAAAGAAAAACAAAAAGAAACATGTCAGTTTTGATTTTGAAAAGAACAAGTACTCGAAAGATTTAAACAATTAATTGCGCATAAAGGGGGAAAGGGAAAGGTCGCAAGTATTAAAAAAAGTAAAGAAAAGTTTACAAAGAAGTTTGAAAATGGTGAAAGCCTAGGAAATATCCCCAACAGAGTCGCCATGCTGTCGTGCCCCCCTTTTTTCTTTCCTTTCGGATCAGTCAGGGTTTTTGACATTATTGGGACAACTCGTTTCCTTTTGGGAACGGGGTAAGGAATTGAAGAGTCGCCACATAACGAAAATAGGGCACCTAATAAAGGTCATTTACAAACACAAATTGGATAACTAGAGATAGGGTAAGGGCTTGAAATTACTTCAAGGGGAAGGTGTTAGGCACCGCTCGAAGTCCACAATTGTGGTTCCCCGCCAAAAAAACTTTGTGAATTTTAAAACAGGTAGCACATAAGTAATAAAAGCACATTGGTAAATAAAAGTTTTTTAAGAAGATTCGCAGTTTAAGCACACATATGTGCTATAAATTAAAAGGTTTAGAGTCTAGGCACACATATAAGGTTTTGAAAGAGTTGTGATCTAAACACACATATGTAAGGGATAGGGGGTCCTAGGTTGTTTATCCTGTAGGATCACATCAGTGCAATGCCCGGTAATCACTCCTCAATGAGAGGCTACACATTGCATTAGCGCACCGGCTATCATATCCATGTCTACCCTTCCTCCCCCTTTAGCGGTTATTAAGCGAGTTTACTTAATGACCTCTGCATATTGTTACCCGTCCTTCCATAATGGTCCTGGAGGATATTGGGACCCCTACTTAAGGGCAGTTCTAAACAGACCCCTAAGGTTGAAAGGAGAAAATAAAAGGCGACATGCAAGAACAGATAGGACTTTAACAGATAAAACAGAAAGAAGCAATTTAAGAGGCTCATGTTTACCTCCACAGATATTGCATGTAAACAGCACGTCTCAAACACAAACAAGGGCAGTATATTAAGTAGGATGCTAAAACATGATGTCTAGGTGAGTATCAGAATACGAGAGATATGCAGATTTATTTTATAAACCCAGAAGCAGGGGCCCTAATCAGTTTGCCTACTGGTTTTAAGCATGTTAACCATTAAGCAGTAAACACAAAAGCAACAGTTTTCCATTTTTATAAAAAGTTGGTTACCTAAGGCTTGCCTAGGCGTGGGGGGAATGTACAGTAGTTACCAGAATTATTAAAACAGTTTGGAAGTTGTTTTACCTAAAGCATGTTGTTCTAAGTGTTGCAAAGACACGGGGGTTATTACTAGTTTTACTAACACAGGATAATTATATGTGAGACTGTCTTATGTCCTTTTTCACGCATCAGTAGCTTAGATAGGTGTGACTTAGTGATATCCTAAAACAGGGTATCTAGTATGAACATTATAAGATGCAGAATTATTTATATGCAAAAATTCCTAAAAAACATGATTTTTAGATGCACAGAAAGTTACAACATGATTTCTGAATATACAGTAGCAACAATTTTCATGTTAGTGTTGTTATTTAGCCTAGAAGAATGATTTCTAAGTGATGAAATAATGTCAAATGAGATGCTAAAACAGTATACATGAAACTTAAGAGCATGATATTGAATGTATGATATGCTCTGCATGTATTGGTCCTAAACATGGATTCTAATGCACATATAGGAAATGTAAACCTAAGGCATGATTTCTACCCATTGATATTGATAACATATATAACTACCCTACCCTTTTCACTATCAATCCCTAATATTCGTTTACATCAAATATTACAAACCAATGTGAATGAATTACATAAGTGGATAAAGAAAAATAAGAAGTTACACTATAGGGAGCCTGAAAACAGGCTTAGATTATCAAAATCTCAAATGCACAAATGTTTAATAGCCTTTCCCATATCCGGGTGTGTCACAGTTCCCTAAGGACCTTAAGGGATCCCGGGCAGATCTCACACCCAGATTTCACAACCATAATTGAGTAAGTGCAGTGTGGAAGAGCTAGCTCTAATGCATCAGAGTTCAGAGGGATCTTATAGGGGTCCCTAAGAAGTCACACATTAGAGGGGCAGAACTTAAGGACCTAAGAATAGAGTGAGAGTGCTTGATATAGTTTTGAAAAGGTTTTAGTAAGAAAACAGTGTTAAAAGAGACTTGGTTGAAACATTTTTGTGAAATAAAAGAGGGAGTCATTCAGTAAAACAACTTTTGAAAAGAGAGAGTTATATAATTAAACATCAGCAGATCAAACATAGATCCAAAACCAAACAGAACCAATACAGAAAGAACAAATCTACACACAGGGGTGATGGGGATTGGGCACACATAAAACACGTGTAGTGCACACATAGTTACAAGAGCATGAAAATTCTTAGAGGGGTTTAGGGAATCATCATATCATAAATCTCAGAACCAACACAAGATCAAACAACTTAGGATAGCTAACTGCTTTCCACAAAAGGGTTCATGATGGAAATCAGGGTAAGCATAAGTAAGTCATAGTCACACTAGGGTATACTACAAAGTGGGTTGGACATATTCAGAAGCATGCTGATAAAGCAGTAAAGTACACATGTTAGTTGCAGGTTGAACAACAAAACCACAGATAGAAACATGTTAGAAACATGACAACTGAAGCAGTAAAAGAAGCATATTGGTTTGGGACTTGAATTGAAATCAGAACATACCAGTAAAGAAGACAGTAAACACAAAAGCGAAGGGACAGGAGAGCACAATAGTTAGCCTTGGTTTGCAGCCGGCTAACTCAGAATAATAGTAAGTAACACATAAAGAGAGCAGAAAGCTTTGAGTGTGAGAGATAGAGTTTGAACTAGTGTATTCGTGTGTAGTAGACTATTGTGTGTCTGAGAGGTAAAAAATAAGAGTGTATATATAGTAGTTTAAGAGTAGAACAAAATAAGGTAAAGGGATCAGAAATCAATCTATAAGGGCAATCACAGGATTCAATCATGTAAAGGAGTTCAGAATAGACTCCTTTAATTAAGGGAAATTAGCTAAACGATAATAATAGGGGTTAATGAAGGCAAGAAGTCCAAACAAAATAAGGGAATTCAGAACAGACTCCTTGACTAAACGGTAATACAAGGGCCTAATTAAGGAAAGAACCCCAATCGTGCCATGGAAATAATCAGCAAAGGACCAAATTAAGGTCATAAACAAGGAAACAATCAAGAATTACGCACGTGAATCTCTAACAGAGTGAATCAGTCAGCCAAAACTTTTAAAATAACACTGATTTCCGGAAAGAACTACTCAACTTCTATAAACAGAAATTGAACTAAGTAAACCTCATAAAAATACAGATTTGAACCCTCATAAAGATTAATTAGGGCAAAACACCAAAGAGTAATGGATTTGACAAAGAAAACATGATTAGCTCAAAAAATAGAGCAAAGTAATATGACTGTTAACACAGAAAGTACCCATAATCGAAGCAGAGTTTAGAAAAAATTAGGGTATCGCACAAAATCAACCAGGTTTACGTATTTCTTTGCACAAATCAGTCACAAAGATGAAATAAATTGATATAACACTTAGAAGTCAGAAAGACCTTTGCAAAATGATTTTGGGATGAACCCTAGTTTAGGGAAAATCGGAACAATCATTTAAAACCAGAAGTTTTTCAAAGACATGTAATAGTACTTGGTTCTCCTTATATTTGGAAAGGGTCGAAGATAATAGACTAGGGTTTCTTTAGAAAACATAGCAGAGATGAGAACATAGGTTTAGAAACCATATATTCATAACAAAAACAGGGCGAGATCATTACTTACAAATGAAAAGTGGCCTGAGACATCCTGTAAACACAGATTCAAACCGGAACCGTTTGGAATCCTTTGAAACCCTTTCAAGGATTCATAAAATCGAAGAGCCGCGGAGCGCAGAAGGCCAGGACTGGCCGGAGAATGCATAGAAACATCACAGGGTGGAGTTTATGCCGGTGACGGCACTTGAGAGTTAGGGATTGTTTGAGAGGATTTGAGATAGAAGGGGAAGGGGTGACGGTGGGTGAGTGCGAGGGAAATGAGGGATTTGGGGGTAGTCTCTTAGGTTAATTAAGGTAAGAATTAACCTGGACCGTTGATCAAAAATGATCAACGGCTAGGATTTGGGCGGAATTGGGTTGGGTATATTTAGGAATTGGGCTTGGGTCTGTTGGGCTAGCATAATTAGGTGTTTTGGGCTGATTTCAATAGGTTAGAATCAAAAGATAGAACAGGCTATTTGACAAATACCCAATCTAAATTAATTAAAATAATTTATAAAATAACTAATAATCATAAAAATGAATTTCATGCATAGAAAATAGTTTTAAAAAGATTATTTAGTATTAAAATACAAAATGATTAAATTTTGGTAAAAAATGGTATATCATTATATTATTGGGCTACAATTGCAAAACTACTGCAATTATAGCCAAAAGGTGCTAATTTGGGTAATTATGAAATAATTTAGTCTTAATGGGACCATAAACAATAAATAAAATCAAGAAATGCTGAAATTATTTGTGATGCAATTTGTTATTATTTATTGGAAATAAAATGCTAGGTAAATTAATAGAAATATAGAAAAATTATGGAAAAATATCAATTGCTATCAATCGAAATATCAATAGAGAAATATTGTCCATTGAAATATGGTGGCCTCACTTGCGATGTTCTTTCTTGGAAGAGCACTCCTACAATAACTTGATTAGCGATGATCTTTTCTCACAAGTTGTTACGCAAAAAAAAATGTGAGCCTTGCTCCGATACCGTTGGAAGTACAAGAAGGTGGGGGGGGGGGGGGGTGAATTGCTTATTTTTAAAATTAATTATTATAAGTTGACTAGTTTTCCAATTAGTCGACTAGGTAGAATTGAAATGCAGAAGTAAAGTGTAGGAATTAAAGACACCGGAGTTTTTATACCGGTTCGAATTCAATGTGAATCCTAGTCCAGTCCTCTTGGGTTGCAAGGGAGTTCTCTTTCCGTGATTGAGTTTCTTGAGTACAAAGTGAATGGTGTAGTTCACACCAACAGCTCAGTTTCTATGTCACTCGTATTTTGATACAATGCCTCACCAGTATTTTTCTCGCTTTCTTCTCTAACTTGTTACACAGCAGATATAGTAGAGCTTCAATGTTTGTTTGCAGTAGAACAAAGAGAGGGTAATTGGTTTGATCAAAGTACGTATCTCCAAGACTTAAGATTGCGTATAAATACTTTGTAGGAGACCGTTACGGATGAGATTTTCCAACCCAACAGATTTGATCCTTGGAAAGAAATTGATTCTTCCCAAGAATAAGGTTAATTTCGTTTACTCTTCCTTATTGTGTGGACTTTGACAACTTTCCATATTTAGGTCTTGATAATGCCGGATTTGCTCCTTTATTTTGGGTCCTTCCAGTAATAGCTACTGATTGATTTGCTTGCTGAATCTTCAATGTTTCGTTTCCTTTTGAACGCTTCAATCAATCTCTATTTGTTTATCTTGCCGGATCTTCAATGCTTCTTTTTCCTTTTGAATGCTTCAATCAATTTTTGATTGATTTCTTCCTTCAGCTCGATTATTTCTCTTTGTGTATTTCGATATCGGTTGATTTTCTTGAGTTCCTACACCAAGAGCAATTATATTACTTTTCATCATTAAAACTAAAACCTAACAACTTGAACGACAGGAAATAGCTGTCAAGCGGCTGTCTAGAACTTCCACACAAGGAGAAACCGAGTCCATGAATGAAGTTGTATATATTGCAAAAAGCTTCAACATAGGAATCTGGTGATGATTCTTGGCTGCTGCATTGAAGGGGAAGAAAAAATGTTGATCTATGAGTACTTGCCAAACGGGAGTCTTGATTCATTTATATTTGGTGCACCTTCTCCATCCATTATTGTGCATATTGACTAATAATTGCACAACAGTGAACTGATGTCTTTAAGAATTCTTCAATAATCTTCTTCCAATCATGAAAACACCATGAAGCAAGAGAAAAACATGTAAGAAAAGAACTAGGAGTGGAAAAAACAACAGAAGATTCTCTCATCAAGACCATAGCATCAATCTACTTGGATATATAAGATTTTTAATTTGCTCTATTATATTTGCCTGCTCAAGTTATCTACTAGTAAATATCTGGCAAAGCTAGTGATTACTAATAAGCTTGAAACATTTACAGGCATGGAAACTCTATAAAGAAAGTAGGTCAATAGAACTACTTGATGAATGTTTAGGTGATTCTTGTTCGACAACTCAAGTGGTACGATCAATCTGCATTGGTCTATTATGTGTCCAACAATGTCCTGAAGATCGCCCAAGTATTTCTTCTGTGGTTGTGATGTTAAACAATGAAAGTGTATTGCCCCAGGCTAAGCAACCAGGTTTTTACATAGAAAGAAATGCAAAAGATGAGGAATTCCCTTCTAGCCAATATGCAAATGTAAATGTTACAGTGAGTGAGACCCCATCACAACATTAGTTGCCATATAGTTAACATGAATTCACTCGTTTTCGACAAGCAAGGGCGAAGCTACGTGTGGCCAAGGGTGGTCCATTGAACACCCTTCGCCAAAAGTTATACGGTAAAATATTATTTATTATTGATAAAAAATAGATTTTAAACACTCTTGCATAGTTCACTGTCAAAAGATATTCAAAATTTAAACACCCTTATTGAATTTTCTGACTTCTCCACCGGTGACAAGCAGCTAGTAGTTGCAACACTCTTTTCTTCATTATTTGTAGCAGTGCAATGTGCTCCCTCCAAGCCGATTTTTCCGCCCTAAACTATTCAAATTCTGAACTATATAATGCTTTCCCTATCAAAATAATGTTTTAGTAATCATTTTAATATCTCATTCTACTATTACTAGTATAATACATACATCAAATTCACATCTTAAATTACCATATTAGTACTTCATATACAGACCAACAAATTAGAGTTAATCTATTTTCTGAAGAAGCAGAATTAGCATTTGTGAATTCCACTGCGCACACATGATCATTTTTATTAATGAAAAAGTTCATACAGTAACTGGTAGCCGTTGCTGGTCTGAGATTTAATTGAACTCCGAATATTGGCTGATAAATGAAGCAGCGACGCCGGCAGTAAGGTAATAATTCGCGAACTCAGGATAAATGAGAGATTTTTAGCAATGGAATTTGAAGGAGCAGTAACCAGAAGGAGAATTTTGTTTTTTGTTAAAAGTTTAATTCACATTTGATGTTACACCAAATTCAATTAATTTAATACATATCAAGAATTTGTTGGCTTGCTATATTTTCTATTGGTCCGACATTAGATACAATGTATTGGATCAATTTA
The DNA here is from genome assembly GCA_005239505.1 of Nicotiana paniculata. Taxonomy (NCBI): domain Eukaryota; kingdom Viridiplantae; phylum Streptophyta; class Magnoliopsida; order Solanales; family Solanaceae; genus Nicotiana; species Nicotiana paniculata. The sequence goes on along the minus strand of ML349799.1, from coordinate 10,294 downwards.
TGACAAGAATTTATAACGAGGGACCATGCATCTTGTCATAAATTAAACGAAGGCAACTAACAGCTTGTTTGGATGGTTATTACCTATTATATTGTATCGTATTGTTACTTTAAATATAATATTTGTTTTGATTGTTACTTAAATTCTATTACATCGTATCGTTAAATTCATCGTTATATGATAGCGAAAAATGTTACTTAATGAAACGACGGATTTTTGTGGTGGTGTCTTTTCCTTGCTTTTTTCTCTCATCTTGCCTCTCCTTATTAGTATTAAATAATCATATTTTATCCTTTACCCTACTTTTTTAAATAATAATTTTACTCCGTATCCTATTTTTTCTTAGTAATTTTGCCAGCTTATGCTTCATATTATTGGCAGAGGCGGACCCAAAATTTGAAAGCTACGGGGGCACCACTATATGCTAATTACTAGTGATAAAATTCGACGTACACCTAGATGCTAATTACTAGTGATAAAATTCGGTGTGCAACTCTTTAAAAACTTAATGATTATGATCGATAACTTATCATCTAAGTATTAAAAAAAAGTTCTGAAGAAAGAAAAAGCATTGAACAGAGAGATTTCTCGCAAAATGGGTACTACGGGAAGGGAAGGTGTTTGATTTAAGTCTATTCAAACTTTGAAATTTCTAGTTTTTTCTCAATTAAAAAGGAGTCAATGATCAAATGAGTGTTCAAACTTTAAAATTATCAAAAACTTACACAAAAAAATCAAGATTAATAGTGTGTTAGTAGTCAAGTATTTGAGGAAGAGTCTCAAACTCTAAGTTTTCATCGTGGAGTCAGAGTTAATGATGCCCACTACTTTATTGAAGTGATTGTTGAAGAAGGTTGTGACAGAAAGTATTTATATTTTTTCATTTGTGGAGCAATAAGTTGTAATTTGAGGTTTTTTATTTGAAGGGTGATATTTACAAAGAGAATAAAATTAATTAAGTTGACCAGTATATACTATATACTAGTACTAAACTAAAACTGATTTTAAGAAGAAAAAAACTGATGTTACAGAAAGGAGTAAAAGCTAAACATGAGTTTCGAACCCACGTCAACCACTAAATGGAGGAAACTAAAGCACTCCACTCAACCATTCTTCTGGTCAAGCTTTTGTGTTTGGGGGCACATGTAAATTATTTCAGGGGTCCCAAATGTATTTACAAATATATATAAAATATATATACATAGTTTCTGCTGAAACTAACGGGGTCCCATGACCCCTCAAGAGGCAAGGTAGGTCCGTCTCTGATTGTCGGTGCATGATATTATGAAATGACGGCAAATGATACAATATATCCAACCACTGTATTCATCAAACAATACAATACAAACAATGAGATCTCTATCTGAAGAGGAAAATAAAAGTAGTGAGGAAGACTATGACAATGTGTCTGTAGCAAGCTTCTTTGCGACTAGGAATAAAAGGGAAGTTCCTAAAGAGATCACTCTTAAATGACCTACTACTAGGCTGCAAAAGAATAAAGCTCTTGAATTTGTTCCGAAGAAACAAAGACGAGAGGAAAAGGAGGAGGCTGATGAAAGGGGGAAAGTTGGTGAATGAGGAAGAAGTGCCTCCAGCACTTGTTGTTGATGTTGACGATGAAGAGGTGAATGAAGAACCTAATTCCTTAATTCGTAAGTCCTCTACGAAACCTGTGGTTCCAAATCCCAGGAGAGAGTCATCTGTGCAAGCTGTGGAAGTGGAAACTGTTGATGGAGAAAAGCCTGGTGAAAATTTTCTAAGAAGTCAGGTGAAAAATTATTTGAGAAGCCTACAAAGAAAGAGAAAAGTGTGAGAAAGTGTCACGACCCAAACTGAAGGATCGTGACTAGTACCCGGGCCATACTTGCCGAGCACCAATGTACATTTTATCGAATCTTCTTATTATCTTTAAGGGCCGACGAGATAAATATAAGTGGTAGATATGGATTATGAACACCAAAAAAATGATAGATAATGGAATGTACATGGATAATATGGGATAACAAAACTGCCAAAATACTACATATAAGTTAGGAGCTACCACACTTCCATGAAAGACTATACAACAAAAATCATCCGACAAGGCATACCAAACTATACATAAGTCGACACCTGTCTATGAACCTCTAAAGGAGCAAAAGTAATGCAACATAGTCGGAACAGGGCCCCGACATACCCATAATATTTATAACAAAAATGCATATCAACACCACGGCAAGTCCGAACAAGGGATCTCTCCTATAACTGCTGAACTGGAAAGCCTACTGTGGTGGGGAAACTGCGTCTACCTGTCTATCGGGACCTGCAGCACGACATGCAACGTCCACAAATAAAAAAGACGTCAGTACCAATAATGTACTGAGTATGTAAGGCAGGTCAATATAAATATTAACAATAATGTAAAGAAAGGTAGAGAAGATACAACCTGTAACATCAGAATGCTTCTAAGAGACAGTAACATGAAATGCATGATACATATATATACATAATCTTTTAAAAACATCCACCTCTGTGGGCATCATCATCATCTTATCAACATCCACCTCTGTGGGAATCATCATCATCATATCATACCCGGCCTCAAAGAGGACTCGGTAAACCCAATTGATCAGTGGTTGCACAATAGGTGTCATACTCGGCCGACTATAGTGCGGCTCGATAGAGTAAAATAGATACATATATATAATGCATGTAGGACTCATTGGAATCATGTTTTGAACATTTCAGAGTGACGTAAGGTTGATATTCTCCGTACACATTATTAGGATTAACTCTTCATCAAGAATATTATAAGAATTAGGAAGTACCAACAACATTGATAACATAATAATAAGAGGAGCAACCTCAACATCAATTGTTCCATAAGAAGGGAAACAATGTAAGTAATGCTAGTTTCTAAGAGTAAAGTATCTTTGGAAGCTCGTCCATTGCATTATGTACAATCGGAGTCGTGCAAAAGAAGGAAGGGATAGCCTCACATACCTTGTATATACTGCCCCAATCTCAAGCTATGCAATTGTCACGACTCCTTAGTCTACAATAAGAGAAACGACACTATCGTTATCATTTAAGCGTCATAATTATTGTGTATCGACCATAACCTATTTTACGATGAAATGGACATCATCTCCCCTATATATATGACTTCACACAAGTCAAAACAAATCACCAAACATCCCAAACAATATCAATAATCATCAAATTGAGCCTCCCAAAATAGTCCACACACAACCTAATAACTTCATACATAAGACGACTCACGTAGTCGTGTCAAACTCCCCGGAAATGTTATGAAGAACGACCAGACCACAACCCTATATCTACATGGTGTTTCTCCACACCCTTCCTCCTCCAAAACTCCACAATACAGTAGTAAAACACGCAGCCCAACAGCAACACAAAACAGTCCGCAAAACAGTCTGCTACAAGTGAATAACTCGAACTCACGACTCCCGATCACCGTCCCGTGAGTTCTTACAAGTATAAAACGAATTACCATGAATTTACAGAAAAAACAAATGAATGAAAGAGAGCAGTAAACCCACCTTACTTTCTGGATAACTCGGCCCTTATCTTGGTTCTTCAAACTCTAGGGTTTACCCCCAATTTAAACTTGAAAGAGAGGGAAAATTAATTAGGGTTTGTGGATAATTTTTGGGAAGAAGTCTGTAGGGTTTTAGGTCTGGTTATTTTTGAAATTTAATTAGGGATATATTTCAGGAGATACGCCTTTTAATGGGCTCTTTGGATGACCCGAAATTACCTCTTTTTGGACTATCATTTAACCAAGTAAGTGACCCACCTACTTGTCACCTAGCAGCTTGTGCAGTCCCGTGAAAATGTCTATATCACTCTAATCCAATATTGTATTGATAATAGGTTTAATGCGTTGGAAACTAGACTCATAGATCTTCAATTTGGTGGGTAGATCACCCTGTAATTCAAAGTATATTGGGAGAAAATCTTAATAACATTTGACCTAAAGTTTAAGTAAAACTATGAACTTAAGTTGCGACAACTCTAGCCGACTTTTGTTTCATAACTCGTTTGACTTCAAGACTATGATACGGATATTATATGATTCAAATACCTTAAAACACGACCTCTTGAGAATATCAAGAACCCCTAGGTTTACCCAAAATACGAGTTACAACATCCTTGATTCGTTTAACTTCTAATACGTGTTAATCACTCTTATACACTCTTGTATCATTTAAGATCAATATGATTAACTTCTTATCATCTAAAATATAATCTATTCTTATCATCAATAGAATTCGTCCTTGAATGTAAGTGTTTAGGGGGAGTCAAACTCATCGTGGATTCCAACGGAAATTTCCGGCCCAGTTTTGCCCTATAAAATGGATTCTAGACAAATTTACAAGCAGTTAGACCCAACGTATTTCCTTGCAAGTCTATGCAAAGCATTATGGATATGTACACTATCTGCATATCACCGTTGTGTATTAAGGAAGAGTACTCTCAAGCTATTGCTTACCTCATAGAGCTGTTTCACCTTCTAATGTGTCCTGCATCCCCTCGGCGTCCTTGATATCTTGAATCTGAAACAAGTAAGGGTATTTAGACTTCATCTGCTCTTCTGCTTCCCAAGTAATTTCTTCCTTGTTCTTGTTCCTCCACAATACATTGACGGAAGCTACATCCTTTGTTCTTAGCTTGCGGACTTGTCGATCTAATATAGCTACTAGCACTTCTTCATTTGATAGATCCTCTGTAACTTGTACATCTTTGATAGGGACGAATCGAGAGGGGTCTCCAATACATTTCCTCAACATAGATATATGGAATACCGGTTGGAAAAATTCCAATTCAGATGGCAATTCTAACTCATAAGCAACCTATCCAATTCGTCGAAGAATTTTGTACGGACCGATAAACTGTGGACTCAGCTTACCCTTCTTCCCAAAACGCATAACACCTTTCATCGGCGAGATCCTCAGGAAAACCCAATCACCAACCTCGAACTCCAAATCACGACGTCGGACATCAGAATAAGACTTTTGCCAGCTTTTTGTCGTCCTTAGCCTCTCTTGTATCAGTTTCACCTTCTCAATGGCTTGGTGAATCAAATCTGGCCCATATAGTTGTGTTTCACCGACTGCGAACCATCCAAGTGATGATCTACATCTCCTCCCGTATAGTGCCTCGTACGGGGCCATTTTAATACTGGAATGATAATTATTATAGTAGGAAAATTCTATAAGTGGAAGATGGTCATCCCTATCCCCCTTGAAATCCAGAACACATTCTCGTAGCATATTTTCAAGTGTTTGAATGGTACGTTTAGCCTGTCTGTCAGTCTATGGATGGAATGCAGTGCTGAGATTCACTTGTGCCTAAACCCTTCTGAAAAGACCTCCAAAATTTAGCCGCAAATTGCGCTCCTCGGTCTGATATAATAGATATCGGTACACCATGAAGCCTAACAATCTCCTTGATATATAACTTTGCATAATCTTCAGCTGTGTAAGCTGTCTTAACTGGCAAAAAATGGGCACATTTTGTAAGTCGATCAACTATCACCCATACGGAGTCAAACTTATGATAAGAGCGAGGCAATCCAATAATGAAGTCCATATTAATCACCTCCCATTTCCATGTCGGAATCTCTATATTCTGAAGCAATCCACTAGGTTTCTGATGTTTGATTTTTACTTGTTGACAATTAGGACACTGGGCTACAAATTCTGCAATAGACTTCTTCATGTTTTCCCACCAATACTTCTCCTTAACATCATGATACATCTTTGTCGAGCCGGGATGGATGAAATATCGGGATTGATGAATCTCAATCATAATCTTCTCTCTCAACCCTGCCACATCAGGCACACATAACCAGCCCTGGTATCTCAGTGCCCCGTCTGCTCCGATCTCAAAAGCCGTAATTTTACATAGTTGAATGCACTCTCTCAATCGTACTAAGGTAGGATCTTCATATTGCCGTTCTTTTACCCGGCTACCAAAGATGATTCTGATGTATTCTGTACAGTAACCCCTCGTTCATCAGAGTCTAACAATCTAATTCTCATATTCCCTAGCTGATGAAGCTCATTAGTCAACCCCTGTCTACTTGCCTCAATATGTACTAAGCTTCCCATTGACTTATGACTGAGAGCGTCTGCCACAACATTGGCTTTATCGGGATGGTACAATATTTTGACATCGTAATATTTTAGTAATTCAAGCCACCTACGCTGCCTCAAATTCAACTCCTTCTGCTTGAAGATTTATTGTAAACTCTTTTGATCTGTGTAGATGTCAACATGGACGCCGTATAAGTAGTGTCGCCATATCTTCAAAGCATATATTACTGCACCCAATTCCAAATCATGGGTCGGGTAATTCTTTTTTATGCTTATTCAATTGTCTTGATGCATAAGCAATCACCTTCCCATGTTTCATCAATACGCACCCCAAACCTATACCTGAGGCATCACAATATACCATATAACCTTCTGTTCCTTCTGGGAGGGTGAGCACTGGCGCAGATGTCAATCGATTCTTTAACTCTTGAAAAATTCGTTCACAAGCTCAGACCACTGGAACTTAGTAGCTTTCTGTGTTAACCTAGTTAATGGTGATGATATAGAGGAAAACCCTTCTACAAATCGCCTATAATATCCTGCTAGCCCCAGGAAGCCACGGACTTCTGATGATGTTGCAGGTCTCGACCAATTCTTTACTGCATCGATCTTATGAGTGTCGACACTAATACCCTTGTCAGATATCACATGGCTAAGGAATGCTACTGAGTTCAGCCAAAATTCACATTTGGATATCTTAGCATATAACTTACAATCCTGTAGCGTCTGTAATACTATCCGCAAGTGGCCCGTATGTTCCGCCTCTAAACGAGAATACACCAAAATGTCATCAATGAATACGATCACGAACACATCAAGATAGGTCCTGAATACAGTATTCATGAGATCCATAAAAGTTGATGGGGCATTTGTTAGCCCAAACGACATCACCAAGAACTCAAAGTGCCCATATCTTGTCCGGAAGGCTGTCTTTGGAATATCCTTCTCCTTAACCTTCACCTGATGATACCCTGAACGTAAGTCAATCTTGGAGAAATACTTGGCACCCTGGATTTGGTCAAACAGGTCGTCAATCCTTGGAAGTGGATACTTGTTCTTTATAGTAAACTTATTCAACTGTCGATAGTCGATAGTCGATACACATCCGTAATGACCCATCTTTCTTCCGCACGAACAGGACTGGCGCACCCCAAGGTGAAGTGCTAGGCCTAATGAAGCCCTTATCCAGCAAGTCCTTCAACTGCACCTTCAACTCGCCCAACTCTGTCGGGGCCATCCTATATGGAGGAATAGATATGGGTTGAGTGTTAGGAAATACATCAATGCTAAACTCAATCTCCTTTTCAGGAGGAAGTCCTGGAAGTTCATTTGGGAAAACATCTGGACATTCATTGACCACGGGGATTGATTGTAGAGTAGGAGGCTTTGTCTCCGCATCCCTAACGCGAACGAGATGATAAATGTACCCTTTTGAGATCATCTTCCTTGCCTTAAGATAGGAAATAAACCTACCTTTTGGCGTAGCAATGTTCCCTTTTCCATTCGATGAAGGGTTCATTAGGAAATTGAAACCTAACCATCTTCATACGGCAATCAACATTTGCATAGCATGAGGCCAACCAGTCCATTCCCATTATCACATCGAAATCAACCATTTCAAATTCAAATAAATTTGCCAAGGTTTGACGACTACAAATCATCACTGTGCAACCTTTATATACCCTTCTAGCAATCACAGAATCTCCTATCGGAGTAGATACCGCAAGTGGTTTACATATCAATTCAGGTTCAACGCCAAACTTATTAGTCACAAAATGTGTAACATATGATAATGTAGATCCTGGATCAATCAACACATATACATCGTAAGAAAACATAGACAATATACCTGTAACAACATCCTGAGACGACTCGAGATCCTGTCGACCTACTAGAGCGTAGGTTCAATTTTGAGCACCACTCGAACTCGGCACTGCACCTCTACCTCTACCACGACCTGTCGACTGCTGAAAACCCCGTGCTGGAGGTCGAACTGATGAGGAAGAACCAGACACAGATCCAGTTGGTTGAGCCATACCACCACCTTCTCTATTAGGGCAATCCCTCTTCATATGGACAGGATGTCCGCAAGAGTAGCACGCATCAAAACCTCGACGGCACAGTCCAAAGTGGGCTTTGCCACACTGATCACAACGGGGTGTTGGGAGTCTCGTCTGATTAGTATCCCTATGATATTGCGAGCATGATGCCGGCGAACTCTGACCTGGACCAGAATAGGTAAATCGATCATACCGAGGCCTCTAAACCTGTGGAGGAGCACTAGCTACAGGTGGCGCCGAACTCCTCAAAAGATGGGGCCTAACACTATCTCTGAAGTCATGAGAATACCCTAAAAACCTCTCCCTCTTATGCTGGCCCATATCATGCTCTATATCTGCCCTTTACTGGCGCTTACGATCCTCTAGGGTCTGAGCGTAAGTCTGAATACGGAAAATATCCATGCCCTCCACCAAAGAGGCTGTCGTGCACTCATTTATCAGATGTGGTACCAAGCCGTTCACGAACATATGCACCCTATCACTCATCTCGGACACCATATGAGGATCATACCTTGCTAAAGAATCAAACTGCATGCTATACTCTCGCACACTCATATTACCTTGTCTAAGGTTCAAGAACTTATCAGCTCTAGCTCGTCGTATCTCCACAGGCAAATAGTAATGAAGAAAGGCCTCAGAAAATTCCTTCCACACAGTTGGAGGGGCATTCAGACCCCTGGATCTCTCCCAACTATCATACCAGAAAACCGCTAAATCCTGTAACCGGTATGAAGCCAACTCTACTGCCTCTATATCTGTAGCATGCATAACCCGTAGTGTACGATGAACCTGGTCAATAAAAGTTTGTGGTTCCTCCTTGGGGTCTGATCCGGTAAACACTGGAGGTTATCGTACTATCCGGTTTATCAACAGCACCGGTATTCTGCCTCTAAGCCTGAGCAACTACCAAGCTAGTCAACAACTTCACCGCACTCCGCATATCCTGCTCTGTAGGGCCAGACAGAGGAACTGGTGGTGCTAGGTTCCTCCTAATATCCTCTGGATGAGATGGAGTAAATGAGGTATAAGACGACATCTCACTCTGAGCCTCACTTTGGCCTACTCTGGCTTGAGGCACCTGACTGGTACCCTCTCCCGCAGCTATATCAAGTCGTCTACTAATCGATTGCTTCCTAGTCGAAGGCATCGCTGAAAGAAAACAAGGTTAATATTAGATACAACACTAAAGACTCAACTCTACGCACGATCTAGGTTTAGGAAGAAGGTAACAACCCTAGATGTCACGTAGTCTCCTGATTATAAATGTGGCGCGCTACACATCAATAATCAAGACTCTACTAGACACGGCTCATAAAAAACCCCTAGGACAGACTTGCTCTAATACCAAGTTTGTCACGACCCAAACTGGAGGATCATGACTAGTACCCGGGCCATACTTGCCGAGCACCAACGTACAATTTATCTAATCTTCTTATTATCTTTAAGGGCTGACGAGATCAATATAAGTGGTAGATATGGATTATGAACACCAAAAAATGATAGATAATGGAATGAACATAGATAACATGGGATAACAAGACTGTCAAGAAACTACATATAAGTTAGGAGCTACCACGCTTCCATGAAAGACTATACAACAAAAATCATTCGACAAGGCATACAAAACTATACATAAGCCGACACCTATCTATGAGCCTCTAAAAGAGCACAAGTAATGCAACACAGTCAGAACAGGGCCCCGACATACCCATAATATCTATAACAAAAATGCATACTAAGAACACGGCAAGTCCGGAGAAGGGATCTCGCCTATAACCGCTGAAATGGAAAGCCTACTGTGGTGGGGAAACTGCGTCTACCTGTCTATCAGGACCTGCAGCACGACATGCAGTGTCCACAAATAAAAAGGACATCAGTATGAATAATGTACTAAGTATGTAAGGCAGGTAAATATAAATATGAACAATAATGTAAAGAGAGGTAGAGAAGATACAACCTGTAACATCTGAGTGCTTCTAAGAGACAGTAACATGAAATGCATGATACATATATATCTTTTAAAAACATCCACCTCTATGGGCATCATCATCATTGTATCAACATCCATCTCTGTGGGCATCATCATCATCATATCATACCCGGCCTCAAAGAGGACTCGGTAAACCCAAC